>JACGAQ010000396.1:0-147892 GCA_014119065.1 Orius insidiosus | reverse complement strand
CTGGCGAAAGGCTTTGAGAAAAGAGGAAGACCTGCCAAAATAAACGACTCTAATTATTTCATCCTGGATTGATTTTTTATCGATTATGAACCTGATTATTTAATCATTTTTTCCCCTTAAACCTCTTTCTTACGTGATTTTAGGAGATACTTAATTAAAAGTTATTTTTAAAAGCTTGTTTACGAGCTCTTGAGAAACGTTCATTTTTTTTCTCTCCACTAAACTTTTTTTTTAAACTTCTTTCTAGTCTGTTTACCTTTCGACCTTTCCTCAATTATTTCAGTCGGAAATAGAATACTTAAATTGATATTAATTTTCCATTCCTTTGAATCATAACACCTTTATCTACCTCTATAATTAGCAGTGAAATCAACCAGAATCCATTCACATCCTCCATTTTCAGGGATTATTTCAATCGCTTTTATGATCATTTTACATTTTCATTCAATTTTAAATTTCACTGAATGTACTCGGAGAAAAGACTATTCACCCCCATTATTTTTTGTCACAAGAGAAAAAAAATCTCCTACATTATAAATAAAAAATGGAAATGCACTGATAGAATCGTTAGGGGTGGAATACTCGTTAGGTAGTGTGGTCTGTTTAGATGGCTAATAGGGGAGCGTGGGACATAATGGAATAGGTATGGATGTAAAGCGATCAAAAATCAATTGTGTCCAAATCCCTGGCCTGTCCAAAATCATCCTGCATTTCCAGTGAGGTTACCGACTCCAAATTTCAATTACCTACAACAATCAAACCGTCCGGTCTACCAGTTCATCATCGTTTTTTTTTTCTCTCGTTATTGAACTACGAACGATTCGATTTTGCAGAGTCGAATAATCTCAAAAATTCAGATGATTTCACTAAAAAAAAATTTTTTTGATGAGTATTTAAAGCTTGCCAAAATTACTCGAAATTGAGTTTGTCTGTGGCGTGTTCTGCACTTTTTTCTGGATCTCCATGGCTTCAATTTCCATAGGAATTTTTGGTTTTTATCGCTACAGAACAAATCTTTATTTTTCTTTTCTTCATTGACATTAAAATTTTAACTTCTTTGATAGCAGGGATAAAAAAAAAAGATGGAATTTCCCAATTTTAAGCTCCCGTAGGACCAGCGCCGATTAGACACTTTTTTTTACCAAACACTTAACGTCCACGATTAGCTTTTGAATACAACATACATATTTGAATAAAAAAAGGCTTTCATATCCGACATATTTTGTTTATATTAACGCCAGAAGAGATTATCGTTATTGAAAAATTTCAGGCGTGATACACGATACGATAAGCGCGAGGTTTCGTGCGATAACCGACATTTGAGCTTGACATCATTCAATTATGATCACGTTCTTTTACAACCTGTGAACTCTATCTGATCAAGTGATTTATATTATAAGTAGGCGCTTAAATAAAATATCTATTTCACGTAGTTCACCCTCCGACGCTTGCCCCACCCCATTTTAAACGACGTCGATTTTACAAAAATAAGAAAATTGTTGAAAAAGAGATAGATTGATCCTTTTTATTGTATAATACCTAATGAATATTGATAGTCACGTTTATTCATTTGTTTATTAACAAATCAAACACTGTTAAGGCGCTTAATTCAGCAAAGTGCGTTTATTTTAAAACATACCTAATTATAGAATGAATTAATAAAAATTAAACATCAATTTTAAACGAAGCGTATGTTAATTTTTATATAAACAGAAGCCTTGTGTAATAAAACTTGTCCTCTCATAAGTCATTAAGAATTCGTATTCAATTTAATTGTTCGTAAAATGAACTTTTTTAACAGCAGTTTTAAGTTACAGTTAGACGGTACTTTTAGCTTGTAAATCATAGAGACGACAGGAGACGGTAATTTGCCAGAGACCAGAGAGATTTCGCGATTTTATCAACAGAGATTGTAAAACTACCCCGAACTCTCCTTCCTTCTTCCTAATGTTCGATCTTATCACGGCAATTTCCGGCCACTGCCCACTTCTTGTTTTGAATGGATCCGATCCCAACCTCAGATCAATATTTCAATTTCAATAATTAAATTAAACGCTATCCCAAATAAGTTTCTGATTATAATCTAATTAAAAAGAACTTTTCTAGTAGCCTATTTCTTTTCCTTTGAAAAATTTTAAGAACTTCATTTTTTTCTTCTTCTTTTTCTTCTTGAAACTAATTAAGTAAAAAGAAAGGAAGAGAGAATTCTAAGAAATGTAAGAGGTTTATTAGTGTGGACTCTAGCCTGGAAAGAATCCTCAAGCTAGAACAAAGATCGCTATTACGTTTTGGCTCGTTAGCCTACACTCATCCCGACTTCTCTGGTTTCACGTTGAACAAAAAAAAAATTTATCACACACTTGCTTTTGATCCTTTCCTCTGTAATTACTTTTTTTTAACTTTAATTTTCCTTGATAAGATTTTTTCTTTCTTTTTTTTATTAATTAGGTAATTATATGAAACGTATACAGGTGGGCGAACACTTAAACAAAGAAATCGCAGATGGGGAAACTCATTGAAAGTTGGCTGCTATCATTCATCCTCAGAGTCTTCCCTCTTGTTTGGGACCAAACTAGGTGAATTGAGACTGTGGGAAAAGCCTAAAAATCCGATGTAAAGTTTCACGGCTTAAAATAAACGCTGTAAAAAAAATCCCAAACTACAGCCAGTAAAAGAAGGCCTGAATCTTGGAGCACAAGATGGTGATTAGAAAAAAAAATTAGTTTACGTGCTCTAAGCGGCTTGAAATGGCATCTAATTTGATTTTATTTTGGGTTTCTACTACCTATCTTAATATAACACAACCGCTTTTGGTACCGTTCGTCGAAATCTTGGAGTTTTCCATGCTGGGTTGGTTTTCAGGATTTTCCTCGGTCTGATTGAGAATATTTCAAAGTATCTTTTCTTGAAAATAGAGGCTTTATTCAAAAATTACCTTCTGGAATGAAATTAGTGAGAAACGGGGTTTGGGGCAATGATTTCATGAAATTTTGAAAACTTTAAAATAAACCTTCCGAGTAGAAATTGTCGGTAGATTGGTTCGCGTTAACATTTGAGAACTTTTGGATTGCAAATTAATGGTTTCCGAACCAGAATTTACGATTATTAGCGACATATTATTCTGGTGGTAATTAAGAAAAGAGTAGACAGTGAAACTAGGGAATAAACTGTTTATTCTTGTTTCGAGTGTTTCGTAACGTGTTTCCACCCAGTCAGGGCGGGGCAGCGTTGCCAAATCTGTCCAGGTTGGGTTGTCCTTTTGTAGCCACTCACGTCGTCCGTTTATTTCAAACTTTTCAAATATTCCTCACTTCAAATTTTTAAGTCCGAAAATTGATTATGAACAGAATAAGTTAAATTTGATATAAATGATGTATTCTGTTGGTATCGGCTGCTGTGCTTATTAGGAGGAAGCGAGCAAGGCTTTGGATATCATCTTTGTTGATGTGGCGCACCGCGGCTTATCGTCGCGGTTTCGTCTTCGCCTATTGTTGAAAACGGTGGCTGACCGACTTGAATTTTCCTTGACTCGAATTTTGACGTCACTTTTCTGCAATCTCAGTTATGAATTGCGTTATTTTTATACTTATAGATTTCCTTAGCTTCCTCAAAGTGCTTTTATTGTGACTCCCTCCATAGTACGGTCTCCAGAAAAGGGTCTTTAAGACCCCATTGAGGAAAACCGATAAGTGATCTTCACTGATTGTCTGTGGTGCCGGCCGTCCGTTACATTTTTCCCAAACCTTTCACGGCCGAAATTTTCACCGATTTATACCAAAATTTCACAGAATCAGTACTTTAAAATGTCTAGTATAGCTTTTTTCGAATTCCAAAAAAAAAAAATGGCGGGGATCTGTCTGTTTTGTTTCTTGCGCTATGGACGTAATATTGGTCTGATCTTTACCAAATTTTCATCAAAATACTTCTTAAAATATAACTTATTGCGAAAAAAAATAGTAGGGAGAAATTTTGGGTGTTCCGTTTGGCCTAGCTGGGCGAAGACTATCATTTTCTCTACCTTGATAATGATACAATATTTCAATATCTTCGATAAAAAACTATTACGTTGCCCTACATTGAAGAAGCTTCCCTTCGGAGACTAGTACTTTTTAAATTGAATAACATACAAAAATTGTTTAATTTTTAAAAATTAAGGTTAATGTTATTAGAGATATTTATACGTGGCACTTATTAGCAAGATGGAGCACAATAGAGAGGAGTTATGACATGAAACATGACAAAAGGTCTTTCTTTAATGGGGTACGTTTCATGATGCAATTTGATGTGTGCGCCGGTGAAAATGTCAGGAGGGAACAAAAGCGTTGTTTCTTCAATTGACATCCTTATTTCAAGGCAAAGGGTTTTCCACTTCAACTTTTCTGTTTTGTTCTCTTATTCTCTCATCTTTTTAAGAAATATTGTTAAAAACTAAAGAGGAAAAGATAAATTGAAACTTGAATCATAATCCATCGAAGATTTGGATAATCACGTCTTAAAAACAGGGTTCATAAAAGACACTTTTCTTATTCGTTTTGTTCCGAAGGAAAAAAAAAGTACTTTTTGTTTTTTATGGGTTAATTTTTTTAAGCATATTATTAATTTTTAATTCATTTTTTTAATTATTTAAAAGCTAACAAGGGAAAGAGGATGAAAAAAGCGGATATTCCACAACCGGTTTCGACTTGATAGGCCTCATCAGGTGGCCTAATTTTGAAAAAGACCCTCTCCCTAAAACCGGACTTGGAGGGTTATTCAATAACTTCTGTTTGAATTAAGATGTCGAAAAACACTGTTTTTTAAACAATTTCATTCTAATTAAATAACACCTACATTTTTTTTGAATTCTGAACAAATTAATTTTGTTTCCTCTAAAAGCCTCCTAATTTACGTCTTCTCTTTCTTTTTCCTTCCTAGTTTAAAAGGTTGTCAACTGCACTCCTAATTTAATTCCCCTCACTTTAAATTCGTACCTTAAAAAAATCAAATTTATTTAAAGTTCATAAAATAAAAGGGATTTTAATTTTCCTATTATAAAACATAAAATATACTTACCATTGATACGTAAATTAACTGTCCCGATTCCGTCAAAACTTAATTAAATTGAACAATATCGATCTACGAAATGATAATGTGGTGTCTAATTTAATTTATTACATCCGGG
The DNA here is from genome assembly GCA_014119065.1 of Orius insidiosus. NCBI lineage: Eukaryota > Metazoa > Arthropoda > Insecta > Hemiptera > Anthocoridae > Orius > Orius insidiosus. The sequence continues at coordinate 142,731 of JACGAQ010000396.1, read as the reverse complement.
TGATGAAGATAAAATATTTATATAGGCACTTTTGTGTACGAATTCTCAGGTATCGGGTCCAGAAATAGGCCTACAGGTTTCAATTATAAAAATTAACGAAATTAAAATGAATAAAAAATAATTTAGGAAAGAATTATCTGAAATCTTGATGGTTCAAAATACAATTGACAGTATTCACGCTTGGAGAAAAGAAAAGTTTTTTTTTAATTCTCTACCCCCACCCTCGAAACTGTGGAATCCTCATTTTTTTTAACGAGTCCTTATCTCGAAGTCCGATTTCCAATTTCCTCGTTTCGGATTAGGAATTCGATCTGCATAAATTATTCTCAAGTAAATAAGTCCCCATCAATAATACATAACATGTTTAAGAATGGAATTTTCTTTCCCTTATCTTTTCACTCTTGATATTGTAAAATTTAAAATGGGGTTTCATTTTCTTTCATCTATAGCGACAACTATTACATAAGGGGTCAAAGATATGAAAAGGTGCATCCTGATCTAGATGGCACGTTTACAAGATAATATATTAGCTCAAAGGGTAGTTTAATGGGATAAGTGAGTTATGATGGAATAAGGGTAAGCAATTTTCACGATAAGATAAAGTGGCTATTTGACATTTCAGAAACTTATTGTTAGCTTCATAAGAGTTCTTCAAAATTGTTTTAATAATTCAACATTTTTGAAACCTGAACAATATTCATAAACTGACAAGAACCAATATCTAACTCCCTCAGAAAAAGCTTTATGAATAAATCCATATTCCGGGAAGACGTGGTACAAAAAAAAAACTTTTAATGCTGCCTCTTTAAATGGAAAACGGAAATTTTAACTAGAGGATATTAACCTTGAAGTTTGATGTTCAAACGAAGCAGTGAGTTTACCTCGTTCATTACAAAATCAAACTTTTCGAGATCCTAAAAGGGTTAAAACTTGTGTGTCACTTACATCGAGTGATTTTCATCAAAAGATTTTCTACATTTTAGCAAACCTTTTCGTCGACGAAATTAGAACATCATTTTATGAAGGCTTAGCTCGTTTCAAAATAATTCGCCAGGCGCATATTTAAGTTTACATTTTAGACTTATTCCTTAAACGTTTTTCGCTTAAATGTAGGTTTAATGTAATAATATTATATTGAAATTCTCTAAGCCTTCCTTATTTAAAAAAAAAGTCATGAAATTTTCAAAAGAGTCACATTCATTCTTACATAGTTCTTTGTGTCTAGTTTTTGTTTATCCCGCTTGTTTAAAACAATTATTGTCATAAACTTAGTTAATAAATAAAAAACCATAGAAAGAAGTTCGAGACATTTCGAAGGTAACTACGAATGGTAGATTCTATGCAAATAAGGTGAAAATAGGATGAAAATTGCCGTGACGTTATCTAGAAAAAAAACTGGCGACATACTGCTGGTCGCACTCACACAACGGTCGGTAAGTTTTGGAAGAGCCTCTTGCAAAAACCATGGTGTTCAAAAACTTTTCCTTGAGCTAAAACCAGCATCAAAAAATAAAACCTTCTGTCGAGGGTATCTCAATAAATTTATTTTTAAAAAGTTGACACAATTTTCGATGTAGGTAAAATTGTTGACATGTAAAAAAAAAAATGTGAAAAATAATGTTATATTACTTTGAGCCTTTTTTTATGAGGTTAGGAAATAATATGAAAAAATAAGATGCGTTATTTCATTTTAATGGTGGAATAGAATCAAAACAACTCGTTTATCATTTTCGGAAGCACACCTCGCTGTCACCATACTGGGCGGGCATAAATCATCAACAACAACTACCTTTAAGCCAGAGGCATGCGTGCGTAACAGACATAAATACCTACCTACCTACTTTCTAGTTTATAAAAGACAATTTTTTAGACTTTGACTTTTCATATTTCACGGGTAATGAAATATGATAAAATTCAGGCCAAAATATTTCTGGAAAAAATAAGGAGCCTATGGAGGGAAAATATGATATTTTTTCGTTTTTATAAAATCGTATTATAAAATGAGGATTATTTCATTGTTATGCGTTTTTCACGTTTGGCTATGGAGATTTTTTTTTTCTCAGTGTTTTGTAAAGAAGCCACTTTTATGGCTTTTTAGTAAACAGTAAAAGTGGGAGTGGGATGTTGTAAATATAGGAAGGCCCTAAACCGTGGGAGACAGGGGAAGGGTGATAAATAGTAGCCTGGGACGTTCTTGGGCTAACCCCTTCTCAATAATAAAAACACCTTCTCCATAAATCATTCCTTGTTCAACTAACATCGGTGTTTCGAGAGTGTTTTCCAGAGAGCTTATTATTTTCTTTTTTAAATGAATTTTTCTTTCATTAATCAATTTCTATTTTGAACGAGTCAAGCTTTGCTCAGATTATTTTTATTTCGCCTACGTTTTAAGTATTTTCTCAAAATAAGCACCCCTTGTCTGAACGTGGGTGTGGCCCCTTCGTCTGTTTTCTAAAATTGAAAGCTCTAATTTTAGCCCTTCACCTCGGAAAAACATGGACTTTTGAAATTGATATTCAGGAATTAAAATCTTTAATGCGCTGGAAATTAACGCATATTTCGCATATTATGAATAAAGAGAAAAAAAAATTTATTCATCGATTAAAAGGTAGTCCCATAAATCTATTCAGCATAACTTTAGGATCAAAACTTTAGTAGGTTTATCAACATATTATACATTTTGATTTCACGTTGAAGTTTGACGTTTGACTAAGTTCAACACCCTAAATCTAGTTTAATGGTTTAGATCCACTTAAAAGATTGTGAAATCGGACGATTGGAATCTCATGAGTCGCCAACGTAACACAGGTCAATCAGAAAATTTGCCATTGAAACTGATATAATAGTTAAAATTAGCAGGATGAGTTTAAAAAGGTGATTTGAATCGTTCCAATCCTGGTCGATCCAAGCGTATATTCAAAGCGAGGGAGGATGCTATGAGGAAAGATTCTATGTGTAATATATGGAAGGAGGAGCGCCTTTAACCCCCCCCCCCCCCAAAAAAAAAAAAAAAAAAAAAAAAAAAAAAAAAAAAAAACTTTTTTTAAAATTAAATTCATCCTCCCTCTTACATGCTTCCGCCCCCACTCGACCACACTCCCGCTTACATTTATTTCTTTATTTTCGTTTCCCTCCTTCCTAGCTTTAACTTTCTCCCCCTCGTTTGCTACTCTAGAACTCATAGTAAGTAGTTACTAAGTTATCTTTATAGGTAAATATTTTAAGAGCACCCATTTTTAAATTCTTATAGAGAGTACAGGTTTCATAAATGATCTTTAAAGCAAAGAATAACGGTTATGTATGTATTTAAAATGGCTAGTTCGTTCGTTCTTTCGTGTCTATACCTTTGAGTATAAAATTTTATGGCCTCGTTGGGACGATAACGTTCTACAAGCATACGTATATAAAAGTTTTTTTCTCCCCCTCTTTTCGCTGGAATTCGTAGTAGATGTGCCTGGTATGTTATACTGTTTTGTTTGTTAAAGGACACAATTCTCTTTCGGATCATTGGAATCAAAAGTCGCAATTTGGGGGGGGGGAGACTCCACTACTACGTAGTATTTTGGTAATAATCTTGAAGAAAATAAAATGGAAAGATTAATTTTTCTTTTCCATTATCGGTCACAAGTTTGCTGTGCGGAGAGGCTCGACGCTCGCCTGAGTAGACAATAAGATAAGGGAAGACCAATTTATTACTTTAGAGATGGTATTCCAGGTTTAGTTTGAGACGAACAGATTGATATTGACCCACTATCTGGCTTTGTTACAATTCAGTGGTTTGAAAAGGGAAAGCTTGTATTGATTAGGAGTAATGGCCTAATGAAGAGAGGACCTAGGAGGGGTTATGAATGGAGCGGCTCAATCGATCTGTACTTGTATCCAGCATCTTATTTTCTTTTTCCAGTTGCCAAGTCTCCTCAGGGCACCCTCTACAAGTTATCATCGACCTTTTTCCCAAATCCTCATTAAGAAAGACAAAAGTTAAAATTTTTTTTACACTATATTCTTCTGTTGGCCTCCAAGTTAAAATAAAATAACATACACACCATGGGGTGTAATATTTACGCCCCATGGAGTGTAAACTACCATTAACTTGGTGATTCCGACCCGTGAGCTCACCGTTCTAATATATTACCTTCCTTTATTGTATTTCGAAAGATAAAATGAAATTCGGTCTCTATCATACCCCTCTAGGAGCTTACGATCGGTTTCATAATACCTGTTGCTGTGCTTATTTTGAAGAGTCCCATAGACCTAAAAAAAGGTGTTTACATCGTCTTGTGCAAACAGTTTTTTCCTCTACATTCTAGAAAATTGGTTTCTCATACCTATACAATTTTTAAAGAATTCTCTTTAAGTTATGGCACCTTAATCAAAACATGGAATATTGAAACGTAATCGTAATTATCCTCTTGCGAGTACGTGATCTACGAAGATGGTCGTTAAGGCTCCGTCATATGACGCCTGAGAGAATATCTTTTGAAAGTGAATCGTTGAACATGAGCATAGTATAGGTATCAGTTTGCATCGAAAATGTTATACTATAGGAAAGACCATTAGACAACTCATTACGCCGTATTCAATTTCCTCAACTCTACAATAAATTAATCAAACATCCTTGATATTACCGTTTCAGTTTGTATCAATCAACACTAACATTATGTTCCGACGTCTTATCAATTATAGCATTTTTTTATGCCCAAAACAATATTTAAATACAATTTGAAATTTCACCATCAAAACGCTAATCCCCACTTTAACCCAAAAACCAAAAAAAAAGGTCATAACTTCTTTTTATTGGAACATTGAAGTTAGCATCGAAAATCAATACGGTACTAGCGGGAGAAAAAGAGAGATCGTGAGGAAAGAATTCACAGGTGAACAAAAAGCACTTAAAGTGGCTAAAACAACCTCAGGAAAAATTTAAGGAGTTCGATGGTAAAGTTGTAAAAGGTCATCATTTAACAATTATCATTTTAAAATTATGATTTACACCTGGCCTCGGTTAAAAAAAACTTTTGGTAACCTAAGCATGAAATTAATAAAATCTTAACACTTTTACCTGCATTTTCATTGACTTTGCCCTTTCGTTGACTTTAGATTTGTTTTTAAATCCTCTTATTGTAAGTTTCGAAAGCACCTTTATTCTCAGCTTAACTCAGATAAAGTGTTTATTATACAATACTGTACGAAAATTTCTTACCCGGAGTGCTTCTTTGGTAATAAAAGACTTTTTAATAAAGAATCTTAATAAAGATTGTCATCCTTTTTTTATTCCTCGCTGAAAACATGTCTTGAAAACTAGACCAGAATAAAGTTAAACCGTCGCCAAAAAATACCTTTTTCTTTTTAAGAAAGTTGAATTACATCGATTATGTATATTGATTTTAAAATAATCATTCTATCTAGCTATTTTCCAAGATGTTTAGAAAAAAAAATGTTTGACTTATTAATTTCCAAGTACTGTTGAAGGCCAAACGATAATGTTGTAACAAGACTCATCTGAAGCTTTGATCCTTCAAGGATCTTCCGACTTTAATCATAAACTAAAAGGGCCACGTGGAAGGTGAAGCCAATAAAATAATGATCAACCAGATAAAATAGTAGCAAGTAAATGATCTGCTTTTATAAGTCATGACTCATGACCCAGAATATTCCATATCAGGTTCGCTTTGTACCCAGGTTCGATAGGAGTCTGTATAAGACCCCCCTATTCTTCTCACGTCTGTCTTGAAATATTTGGGAGCTTCACAAGAGACGTGAACTGATATAAAAAAGGAATTCAAGGAATCTAAGGGTGTTATAATCTTCGACCGAACCCACCAGTCCATGACATGTATGTCCCGGTACAAAAGATAAAATGCTTAGCCTTTTTTGGTAATCTATTTATTTAAAAAATAGATTGAAATAAAATTTATGATTATGTTACTATCCAAAAAGAGTCCGTAATAGCCGTAATTCCCAAAAAGTTAACAAAAACGCAATAAGAAGTTCGAATCATGTTGCTTACCCTCATTCCATGTTGATTAGATACTTCTTGTTATCCCAGTCCTACCTAACCTTTCATACCAATCTGTTCAATAATTCTTGTAACATATTTTATTGATTCAGTTACAACCCTAAGTAAATGCACGATGACCTAAACAAACAATTGAGTAATAGATTTCAAATTAAATCTATTTTAGTTCCTTTTGCATATTGTTTTACATTGTTGATATTATTGTTTATTTCTATATTGTTCGATATAGTTCGAAAAACGTTCCGACGGTTGGAATACTTGGCATTCTCAGGTTTGCGTCACACGGAGTTTAACAAGTGAACGATTAACCACGTAATCACCTAACTTAAAATTTCACCTATCTAATCTCAGCCGGAACGGCTCTCCTTGAATCTTTTACAGATTTAATTAAAATTTTTAATTAATTTACGCAACTTACGTTTAAATTCATTAGTACAGTTTCACTTAATATGAATGATTTGGTGAAATGAAATGTGAGATAATTCTCACGGCAAAACATTAATTTTTTAAAACCAATATTATTCCTTATCTGGGCTGTAAGTTCTATAAGTATTTTGTTGCAAAAATGATTTTTTCATAAAATATATTTTGATTAGCCAAATAAAACGTTTAAAAACCTTTAAATAAGAATTTCACATTTTGAATTTCGCTCACGTCTCTTGTGGTAAAGAGATAAAAGCGCTTTCAAAAACGCATCATCCTTATTACGTGGTCTTAGAGTATTATTTTACTTTAAAAAAAATGTCGGAGTCCTAAATAAATGATATATTAATTTAGTACCAAAGTACCTACGTTATTTTCTTTGAGAGGTTTTTCTTTTCATTCCTCAGAGATATATATTTTTTTTTCTCTGAAACCTTTCGCAATAACCTCTTGGTCCGAGTTTATTCGCTTTGTTGTTAAATCCAAAACCCTTTTCTCCCCACGGTTTTGAGGATCGCCTACTTTACCAACTTGGATTATGGTGTTTTTCTTGAGGGGAAATACACGGTTCGTGGATTTAGAAATACCTTCAGAGAGGAAAAAAGGAAAATGAGAATGAAATTAAAACAAAATTGAACGCGATGAAGTTAAGGAGAAAAGCTGTTCATAGTACATTTAAGATAACGCTTAACTCAAATATTAGTAGCTTATAAATTACGCCCGCATAGGCAGTTGTTAGGTGGGCATTAATCAAATTTTGAATAGGTCCATTTATTAAAGTAGACTTGAAAGTCCGTGAGATTTTACTTCATAAGTAGCTAGATATAAAAGGGACATAGTTAAGCAGTACTTAATACGTTGATCAAAGTGAATTACAAAGAAGGGATGATTTATTTATTGTTTTATTCACAAACGGCACAAAAGAATTTTATAACAAGTTTTTATAATGCAGCATATAATATTTTATCCTCCTTTTATACGTGAAGGGCTATAAATTCCGTCCGACCTGCACGCTGATTAACATTCACATTTATGTCACTTGAAATCGCACTTGTTGCTTTACAGAAGAATAACGCCTCAAAAAAAAAAAAAGAAAAAAAAACCGTAAATACTTCTTCTTGTGTCATTTCGTCCCTATTTCAATTTTTTTTTCTCTTCTTTTTTTTTCAGACAAATGATTTTCTATTTAGGATGAATCGAGGAATACTGTAGCGCTCCGCCGCATTTTTAAGTCCCTTTAAAAATCGGTATGAAGCTGCCCCAACGGGAACTTCTTCAAAGTTGGGCAATTTATTAATTTACGTCCGTACTATTGGATCAGGCTGAAAAATATAAATACGTATAAATAAAGTAATAAATATAGTATATATAAATAAAGTAATAAAAAAGTAAATTAAGTAAATAAAGTAAAATATATAAATAAAGTAATAAAAAATAAGTATTATAATAAATATAAATAAAGCTAAGATGGAATTGGTTATAAATAAAAAAAAATAATATTTTGATTGTAAACAAAACTATTTTGACTCTAACTAAATAATGGCAAACTAAACATGAAAATATTTTTTGTTGGTTGCGAGGAAGTGCACCTGCCTGCTCCTACCAGTAGCCGTTTTAATGTAAACATTCTGTCGGTGAAATTTACATCATGTGGCCCTATCAAAGTGCTTCGTGGAATAATCACGACCTAATCGAATGCCTCGTCCATGTATAACAAAATAAACACTTTAGCGCTATATATATTATTTACTGATAATTCATATCAGAAAAACGAAACCCTTCGGGTCATATTTATTAAAATACAGTTGGGCCAACATATAAGACAACATGAGGGAAAACCAAACATCCCCACCCGGTGACCTAATCGTTGCTAGGGTAACTCCGGGGAAGATATTTGTATCAGAATGACCATTTAAAGCGCTTTCGCGTGGGACGTATATACTCCGAGGGTTTATGAACCTTACGTTTTATTTTTCTATTTGTTGACAATTTAGTTTAATGAAAAAAGTGACAATCTCATTTTCAGCTTCAAGATTCAATACAATTTATTGAGTCTCCCATGTATAACGAAAATTAATTTTTCAGTGTTCTATTAAGCACGTACTTTCATATTATATAAATCGTAGTTTTTATACGACAATATAATATTTTTTCATGCACAGTGTGTGTGTTCTTTAAAAATAAATAAATACAAAAACCCAAATATTGTTAATTCAAAAATCTATGGAACCCCTCGGCCCTCAGTATATGGGACTATTTCAAACCATTATAAAATTTTTAAGGCAAATTCTTATTATGAGGGGAATAAAGGATCAAAATTAGGAAAAACTGTCTAAACTAGAGGAAGCTGAAGGGATCGATTTATAATCAGGGAACCCAAAAAGGATGGAAAATTGGCAATACGGAGAAGCTTTTCGATCGACAACTAATTATCAGAATTAATTATAATGATCTTGTCAGTTGGGAAACACCACTGACACGAGGGCGACATAACTTTTTGGTTGAAAACCCTCGTTAAATAAAGAAAAAAAAATGTGACAAGATAACAACAATGTTCAAATTAAAGTGGGAAACCAAAGGTGCCCATATCTTGAGGTTTCATTGATCAAGTTCACATACCTAGACATACCTCGACATACCCCAGGTATGTCCCACACGAAAGCGACTTTATTTGCTCTAAAGCTCTCAGACTTTGGACCTAGCAAGTTGGTTTAGAGTAGTGTTTTATCGGTACCAAACCGATTCCTCTGAGGGTTCGTTACGTATAAAGCGCTTTTAGCCTCCTTTTTCGGACCTAAGTCCAAGAGAAGGCTCTTGGAGCGAATAAATGGTCGCTCTGATACAAAAATCTTAGGTTGGGATATTTGGCTTTCCCTTTAGTTGAGTTCAGACAGATTTCCTTAATCCCCTTAGGGCACGAAGTTTGTGGCTCTTCAATCTTCGATCCAAGATTTCTCTTTGTAGACCGTTCAAAAATGTACAAGATCAGTGCAGAAACGCAAAATTGAATTCATTACCACAGTCTAATTACAAGTACAAAAAAGAATATCGACAGTTTTCTTTGATTGTCGTAACGAAGTTCTTGCGAAACTACCCTGGAGCCAAAACCACGAGATCCGTTTTTCTAGAGAACTCTTGACTTGACTGTTTATTGAACTTAGCATCGCTGAATATCTTGGGAGCCCCCTCGGGCAGTTCTTGTAAAAAACACGAAGCCCCCTTTCTACGGCTGACTTTTTCTTTGTCTCACTGCGCCCTCTGCTTTTGTCAGAAAGGAATTTTTTCTTCTTCAAAGATCTTCTAAAAAGAATCATTTTTATTCTAACATTAACCATTATATTGTATGTTTTATTCATCCAAAGGAAAATATTTTAAATCAGGAAATGAGGATTATTCACAATAATCTTTTAAAATATAGAAAATACTTGAAGTACAACTTAAAAATGTAGCACATACTATCTTATTTTTCTGAAAACCTTCAAATGTATGCTTTTTATCCGCTGTAATAATTTTTCCCTGTAAACCCCATTTTGACAATCGTTAAACTATTTTAAAGCTTCTTTTAAGCTACTTGTCGGGCAGATGCTCCTCCTGCCACGTAGTTTCTTCTTTTTATTAATCCTCCTTGTATATTCATCATTATAAACGATTGATTTTTTTTTTTTAAATTCATTCCCATACGAATTATGTCATAGATAATAAATTGCTTTTTGTTCATTAGATTATTTGACGTGAAATTTGAAATAAGAAGCAGCATTGGATTCGTTAAAAGCCACGTTTACGGTCGAAGTGGTTTTTACCTCGTAAAATTTACGCTGAAGTGAATCGTGTATCTTAGGTTAAGTCTCTAATTAAATTCAACCACTCCCATTCTATGAGTTCTAAACAAAATTTACTGGTGTTTTATTACATTTACGTACTTATTAGTTTTCGTGACATTTTTTTCCCTAAAAATTAAATAAATAGATAAATAAAAATAAAATCTATCTGCCTAACTCTATAAATAATATAATGCTAGGTTCTGGTTTATTATATCAGTTTGCAGTTTATTAAACCATACAATATATTGAAGACAATGAGTGCAAGCCTTTATCTGTCCGGTGAAGTTCGGTTTTGTTTTAGTTCAAAATATTTTCCAGTGGCTTTTGTTTGAAGATGAATAGGCCTCCACAAAATAGTTAATAATTGCGTAATTAATATTTGTGTTTTGTGAACAATCGGCATAGACGAAATTTACAAGAGAACTTCTGTGTTCAACTTAACGCTTTGTGGGTTATGCTACAAATTACATTTAAAGTTAGACTTTTTATAATTACAGTTCACCAGGTGTATCTGTAATAAAAGGGGAAGCGGCGTCGTACATCATGTAAGTAGGCGTGTGATATATGCCCGAAGTTGCGGGAAGAATAGTCGACGTCGAGTAATTTGCAACGGAAACTAACAGACCTCCTATTCTCCTTTTGACAAAGTACAGTAATAATTTCTAAATTTATACTTAATGATTTATCTAGCTTAATTTTTAATTGGGAAACAGGAGAGATAAAAAGAGGACCTGGAATATTCGTTTTTTTTTTCATTGTCCCTCCCTCATTTGCTATTTTCCATATTTACATTTTTTTTTTGTTTCCTTAAAATATGTTAATCGCCATACTGTTCTAAACATAACCAGGTGAAATCACTTCATTGGCCTAGACTCTGGGATCCTGATTAAATAATCGAGGATTTATTTTGAAAAAAAAATGTTTGTCTCATTTTTTATCATGTACCAATTGATATTTATACCGCAATTAACTTTTCTTTTTAATAGTAAAAGGTCGCCCTAGTGCTCATATCTGGAGGTCCATGCTAATATTTGTATTTCATTAAGGAGTGTTAGCTCTTTGGAGATAATATTCCTTCCATATGTTTGGTTACATCTAAATTCAATGATAAGAGCTTCAAATTAATCTCTATGAGTATTACAACTCCATTAGTGTCCTCAAATAAGGGAATTTTATCTTTCATAGCATGGATGAGGATTACAGTAAGCCCGTGAACCTTTTGATAAAATTATTTCTTCCTCTGAATGATTATTGTGCAATAAACTTAAGGATAGATTAACAAAGAGATAGAAAGTGTCTAACGTAATAAATATTTATGTTAAAAATAAGGACTCATGGATTGTAATTTTAATTTTTTCCTATTATTTTATGCTGGAGATTAATGTTAAACTTTTTCCCAGTATAAAAATGGACGCCTTGTCTTAAGGGAGAAAAATTGGCAAACAAAAGATTTATTGAACTTGAGATGAAATTTTGAAAACTCAAATCATAATTACTTTCGTGAAACTTAGTGGCCTTTTGCAGGTTAATTAGTTGGGAAACTCGCTCAAAAATTCTCGCCGGGAGACAAGTTGGGTGAACCCGTGCTTAATTGCTTTATTTAAAGGTCCACTCTTGATAGTCAGAAATGAAACTTTCACTATTTATTAAATTTAAGGTGACAAAAAAAATCATTAAGTGCATCTATGAAAAAAAACTTCCTTATTAGAAAAAAAAAATTTTTTTAAGTCTATTTTACTCTGTTTATATAAAAGGGATTCTGAAAACGCCAGCGTTCCTTATAGCGCACTTCTCATTAAATTGAATGAAAGTCGACTTAAAATGTAAAATAAAAATAAATTGATTGAAGTCGTAAAAATAAAATCAACTTTGATGAATATACGGATTTTATAGGCCCTGATAAGAAATGTAATATTTTTAATAAATCACTTTGTAAATAAAGAATTTATAAAAACGATAAAAAATTTTACGATATAAGAGGCCCTAGACAAATTTTCAATGTTTTTGCCTTCTACGTTGGTTGGAAAAGGGTTCGCTTTGTGTGATTCATGCATCTTTCGTCGGACGGATTTTTTTTCTTTACCCATTTTTTTGTTTCCTTTCTGTTTGTTTTTACGGTGCCACTTTTGGTGGAACCACTGTTATTTCAGTGGTGGTGTCTAACATAAGAAAGTGCTCAGCATTCCCCTCACCTCCTTTGTTAATAAACGTGTTTTTGCACTCTAGATAAAACTCGTGGATCGCTGTTTAAAATGGTGCTACATGCCTATACGAGTTCGCACCTGCTTTAAAGAAAAAAAAATCTTTTTTTTTAATTTCTTTGTATAAATCATTAGAATCAAGCATTTTTAATTTTTAAGTAAGTCATTAAATTTTGTTTTTGTTTTAGGTAAGTGGAATTTAAGGACTATGGCTAAAATCTGTACAATCGTAAGTTGGGGTTAAAATCATCGATTATGAATTTCTCCGATGATCCGGGAGAGCAGTTACTTTTTCAAACAAAACAAAAATCAAACTCTTAAAGTATCCGATTCGATACTTTTATACCTTTCAATGGTTAGGAATGGATGATTTTATCGAACGCTACAAAGTTGCTCCGTGACCCCACGTAAAGCCGTTACCTCCCGATGAAATAAAATGTCTTTGACGCCCCTCGGGAAAGGGCAACCATCCCTCTCCCTACCCAGAGACACCCGTTTCGGACGAGTACTCGTAAAAACTGATAACCCAAATCCCACTTGGTTTTAGATTTAAACCGGTTATTGATTGACGCCCACATTGCGTTGCGACGGTTCCATTTAAAGAGGACTCTTCCGATTTTTTTTCTCTCCCTTTTCAATTTTCATATAATATCCTAGCTTTCAAAAAATGATTACGGATTAATTGAATTTTTATTTAATTAAAATACATTTATGAATATGAGGTACTGCTCATCCCTAGAGGGACATGAATGATCGACCTCGCCCGGCTCTTCCTGCTCCAATTGTGGGTTCTCATTTATTACGAATCACTTAAAAAAGTTCTACTTTCCAACCTGAAAAGGCACAAAGCCAACCAATTCAAAATTAACTAAGGAGTCTACAGTGCAGGAGGAAACGGAATCAATCATATATCTACGATAAGCTTGTAGTGATAAAACTTTGTGCTTGATTTTAAAAATGTTATCTTTTTGTCCGACGAAAAGAATAATCCTGGAAGCTAATTATGGATCATTTGTGTTTCAAGGCTCAAAGACGTCCTTCATTCTGTCCCCCTAGTATGTTTGCAGACCGGCGAGTCCTTTGTGCGGTGTAATTATTGACAAGAATGTAATTATTTATGCAGATGTAGGTATCCTGGCTAATGCATGAAACGAGTGAACCCGCATTTGACAGCAAATGAGTTTAATAATTTACCACCGTCCGATACTTACTCAAATTGAAATCAATTCCTCAGAGTATCAAAGATTTAATTAGAACTATCTGGAGCTCAGGACCTTTTCAAAAGAAAGTTTTGACAAATGTCGAAAAAATTCCTTTGTGTCCCCTTTCTTAATTTTTTACCAAAAGGAGTACAATATTGAGTTACATAATTAATTTGTAGCGACATCGCTTTTACAAGAACTTTAGGACAAACGAAATAAAACAATAGAAGTAGAGAAAGGGCGTGTGTTATAGGAAGATAAAAGAGAGCCTGTTAACTTTTCGTTTACTCGTTTTTAGGGTCGAATGTTTTCAACGTGTCCTCTTTTCTCAACTCGGTAAACCTAATGGTTGATAACAAGGTTAAGCGTTCTATTCACGCTTTTTACGCACAATAGTCAGATTGTGAATTAAGAAAACTTCTTTTTTCTTAGGCTCTTTCTTCTACTTTTTTTTTTTATAGAATGAGAACAATTAGGTGAAACGCTTTGAAAAGAAAAGGCATGTCTCATTAAAATTGTTGGCCCTTAAGCCTATTCATTAAACAAATTAACCCTTCTTAGGATTCCCCTTCTAAGATGTAACCCAACAGTTTATTCTTACAGTGTTACGGCTTGTATGTATAAAACAGACTTACTAAATTACATTCTATTTTGTAAGCCTTGGTGAAAACAGAATAATTATTTTTTATATACTACTGAGACCTATTGCCCTTTATATATTTATGCTGTAAAGCTGTAAAATATGGAAGGCTTCTTTTTAAAAAGTAAAAATGGTGATCTGCATTTCCTCAGTTGTGGGAAACACAGGGCTTTAATATTGGTCCTATTTTCACCGAAAAGAGGAAATTAAAATGAATCAGGAATGGGGGGGGGGGGATCGAAACAATTTTTTTCCTCTTATCAGGAAGTTCCCGCTCTTCGTTTTATTAATTAATAAATTTTTCAACGAGAGGCTTTCTACCGTTATTAAAACAACATAAATTTTCATTATTGACTAATTCTTCAATCGCTTCAACAGCTAAGTAAGATTTGTAGCCTTTTAAAAGAGCGAAAAGGGAAGAGAAAAAATACAAAAGAAACGATCCGATCTATAGTGGTGCTTACTGGAGATTGGAAACCCTGATCAAGACGGAGCGTGTAACTTATTCGATTACTTGAAGTCGCGGGATTCATTGATAAAAAATTGGGTTTTTTTTTAAAATGGAGATAGGGAAATTTAAAGTGAATAAAAAACCTACGAGTAAGGTATCTAATTAATAACTCCAGCTTTCATTAAAACTTGGTTATGCCATGCCTGAAGTTGTAGTGTAGGTCAAGGTTTGGTGTACGTGTCTTTACGACCTATAGATATAGTACTTGTAGATATAATGTTTTGAATCTCATATATCTGGAGATTCTCAGACAGCCGGGAGATTAACCATGTGTCTAGAAAAGATAGCGCAACTACTCCACCTCAATATTGGTTTTGACTACGCCGTTCCTCTTTAAAAAGTAAAAGTAAAATTTTTTTCACCCCGGAAGTGCGATCGAAAGTGCTATACTTTGAACGTTGTTTTCCGCCGTCCAGAAATTGCACTTATGAATAGATAATAAAGAAAATATGCGGTTTTAGTCGGCTCTAGGTATGAGGGATGAGAGCTTGGGATTTAGATGAAATTCCTCAGTGACCTGTTTGGTAGAGCGAAGTATACGTTCAATAATTCCTTTCTTTCTTAAAATATTTAACCTTTTAAAAGATTCTTTAAAAATTTATCGAGTTATCAAAGCGTGTTTCATGAAATTTTTTTAGTTAGATATCGGATTTTTTTCTCCTTATCGTATCTTATTTTTATAAACGGAGCAAAGAGAAAAACTTACAATGCGGCCTCATCCATTTCCTTTAGTTGTAAATCTCGTTACGAACTTTCATCACATGCGTAGATTGATCATCGCCATTAAAGTCCCGATAGCAATGCATGGCTTTTCCCGAGGGGGTAATGATCTGTAATCAACAACTTTTTCATGTATTTTTGAACAAAACTTCCAACTAGTTAGTTTTCTTATAAATAGTTCGGTCGTTTTTCTTTGATCTTCTTCAACTTCTATAAGTTGTTAAAAGTTAAATTTCTTAAAATATATTTTACATGGTTATTTTCTTATTTGTAAATAATTCGCTAGAAAATTAAAATACTTCAACAAGTTCAACAGGCAAGTTTTTCCGTTCGTTTGCAAACCCCTTTTTCTTTTCTCTCAGAAAAAAATTTTTATAGGGCTCATACAGGTGGGCCAGGTTTTTTAGGCTCATCTCTCTCGGTAGTTGAACAAAAAGATGCTTATAGTTTCATATACAGTCCTTGGGCATAGAAACAGCCTTTTCATGAGATATAAAATTATTGCTATTTCCTTTTCTGTTTTCTTCTGACGTAAGTCGCGACTACCTCACCAAGAAGACTCCTCTATTTTAACTTCAAAGAGAAGTTATTTTGACACCCTCCACTCGCAAAAGCCGTATACCCAGTTTCATCAATTAATCATGATAGAACGTTCCAGTTACATAAAAATCCAAGGGCCCTAACAAAATTTTTTTGATAAAAAAAATTCTACAGGAGTCATACATCACGTTCCTGTATTTCTGTTGGGAGGGATTATCATAAATCTATTTACCTACGTGATATGGTTAAAATAATTAATTTTGAATAAAACTCGAATATGTAAACGCTTTATGAAATTCTTAATCCTTGATTTATTCAGCAAAGCATAACTATTTATATTTTAACAACTTAATTATGTAAAAGCATCGTGTTAAATTGAGAGGGAAATATTCGCATAAAAAGTTAGTAAAAAAGAACAATTCATTACCCATCGCTTCCCTTTATTCTTAAAGAAAACGAATTAAGTCAGAGCCCAACGTTCAAGTAGAACAGTTTACACAAAAACTCACAATTACTGTACAATTTCTAAAGCTTTTGTTCTTCGAGTAAATGAGGACGATGAACATTTTTGATTAATTAAATTCTCATTGTGACAAAAAACATTGTAAGACAAAACAGGTGTACTCCGTGGGTGTTTTTTTTTCAGACTTCAAATTTCGTACGTTTACTAAGTATTTAAATTTCACTATTTATATTTCTATTAATTCTATAAAGTATTAATCGTTTATTTTATTTATTGTTGGGGTGTGAGCGGCCTTTTTGTTCAATTATTAAATTTTTATATTTCTTCTACGTATTTATCTATGTTAATAATAATAATTTTTTTTTCTTTCCCTACATCAACTCCATCGTAAGTAAATTATCTTTCTAAACGAGATGATATTATTTCTCTAAAATTAAAAATTCCATAGTACCTAAGTAAAAGCCTCTAGAATAATAAAGGCTATTACATGTTCTCTGTATAAGTATCATTTTTCCTTTACAAAAGTGGGGAGCGAAAATTAATCTAAACTGAAAACCCATCTATCAAACAAAAGAAAATTGTTTAACAAAGAAAAATGGCCTGTTTGATGTCAATAAGTCATGAAAAAAGGGGGGAAACGATTACATTTCTAAAATAACTTTAGCGTCCGTTTTCGAAGTGTTTTTATTCGCAAGGTTTACAACGATGATTGATTAATGGTCTGACAATCCGGGAACGTTCGTTGTTTCTAAAGTCAAATTAGTTGTTCATTTTTTTCTCTCTTTTTTTCCCCTCCGCTGACTGTCTTTTTAAAAGAATCCCCGTCTTTTCTAACTTTTATCCAGAGCAATCTCATTAAGGACCAATTTGATACTCAAGTTTAATGCGAAATCAATATAAAGTCGAATGGGTAGAGCTAATTACATTACATTTGAATACTTAGCAGGCACTTCCTCTTTTAAAAATCCCCCAATTAGATAAATACATTATGTAGGACTTAAGTAAATAGCATCCTAAATACAAGTATTAGAACTGATATCACCATTCAAAATTATACTCCAGATATATCCGTTATAACTTCAAAGAGAAGAAACCTTTGAAGATAAATTACAATTTAATTTCATTCCCATCTCCCACAGCTAACGACGTTGAATTCTTTGAATATCTGTCGTTCTAACTTAGTTCTGCTAATGCATTAAAAAGGCGTTTCTGTAAAAATAAGCTCCAAACTTACGCAATAGTTACTATTGTCTGGTTTTATGATTTTTTTATGTTGTTTAAAAATGTTTTATAAAACGTTTACTTTAATAGCATCATTTTATCATGAAAAAAATAACCTACAGGAAAATCTCCCTTAACATAGAGTTTAATAGATCCTAAGGGGCTCGTGGGGAAAAACTGCGAAGTACTTTTACTCGGTTCTTAGACTGTTAAAAATTATTTAGTCGCCTACTTACTGCCCGTTAATCGCGACGGTTTTAGTGTTGTTGATTATATTTTTTGACTTTCCGTGTTGCTTATTTTGTAAGAGAGCTACCTTATTTGTAGGCGAAATTAGGACTTGGCTCTTCCTTTGTAAAACCCTCATCTGGGCCCATATTCCTTTTTTGTAAGCTTGTTTCTTAGGCCCGTATTTATAAACGTTCCTTAAGAAACCCTTTTGTCGAAATTTCCTTGAAAATTATTCTTTGACGTTATTTCGTAGTTATTTCGTTCTTCTTAGTATTTCAGGCATTTTTAATTTAAGTCGTCTCCCGTTTGGAGCGCTTGTTTCTCCCTTTTTTGGAATAACGGATAGTTCAGAGATACGGGTAAATCCCCCCCCTGATATCTATGTTTGTGTGGAACGGAAACGTGATGCGTACATCATTCTTTAAAACAAGAAACCAAAGTAATTGTGGATCAAAGTAGATACGTTTAATTAAAATGTCAGTTTGTCGTCAGCATAGCATTTAAACCGGGTTCTGTGTTCTCTTGGGAAACCAATCATCATTGAACCGATTTAGTCTGCAGCTCTGTAAACCGTCTAGTAATAATTTTCTGAATATTTGTTTATCAATTAGATCAATGTAAATATTATTGAAAAATTTAACGAGTCATTTTACAAAGGAAAGCTATATGTAAAAATCTGATGTAGGATTAAAATCTGGAGAGCAACATTTCTTGGATGGCTTATCGATCAGAGCTGGGAGCTTTAGACTGAGTAGGCCGAGAAGGAAACAATCGTTTGATATGTTAATGTCTCCGGGCCCTTTTCCCAAGTGATAATATTCCCTTTAAGCGCAGGTGTCCCAAGGGTGAATCTGAATATTTCACGATCCCCTTTGGTATTTTTCACATTCGTTCAAATAAACAGTTACCTATTCCGAAAGAGGTGTCTCCGTTAATTTATTTGAAATTTCCTTTCAAATGTCCTTTTTAAAAGGAAACTTAGAAAATTTTGGTGATGAAACTTTTTTAGTCGATTCACTTGAAACCTCGGTTTCTATTAAAAATAATTAATAAATAAATAGGCAGACAATTTTTTTTCATTTAGTAAATTGTTTACCTCCTCTTTTTTTCGATCTTTGAAACGGTAAAGTTTGTTTCCAACAAAAGAACTAACTTTCTTTTTGTTTCACGGAATAGAATAGTAATTCTTTTCTTGGCTTTTGAGGCTGACAAGAATATGATGGATGGCTTAGGTTGTTTTTGAATGTAAGCCTTTCACCCCATAGAAATTAGAAGCTAAAACAAAGTCGAGTTACATGAGAACTAAATTAAAATAATAATAAAATCATAATTAAAACGTCTATATTTAAAAAAAGAAATTGATTTTCAAGATGTTCTCTTTTAGTGGAGGTATCAAAAAGTACGGGGTAACATCAAATACCGGAATATCGCTTAGTCTTGACATAGAACGAAATGGATACCACTTAGCAAACACACCTGCGCCCGGACCGGAACTTAGCGTTGACGTGAACTGCGAAGGAGGAAAACCAACCGAATCTCGTAAATGGCAAATAACCGGAGGGCGACCGACCTTTCTGGAGATTCTTTACTACCTGCAAACTCCCTTGAATTATTAAGCAGCCTTTTTACCTTTAAAAAAGAAAAGGAAAAGTGTAAAAAAAAAGGAAGAACGTTCACGTGACCGGATTGCTTTCTTGTTCTTTCAAAATGCATATTCAAGCTCGGAAATCGATTCTCCATTGTTAGCTTCGTAAGGGGACAATTATAATTTTTTTAATGGAAACTGAATAACCATTTCCGTGAAGTTGGGATTCTAAAAAGCTCCACTTAACTCAAAATTAGTCATTAGTTATTATAAAAGGGCTTTATCGACGTTTAACCCGATTCAACCATCTGCACTGAGCCATTCTTATCCTTTTACATTCCAGTTTTTCACTTCAGCTGTTCTTCTTGTGTAGAAAAGATTAAAAGTAAGTTTTTTTAATTCATTGGTCATTGAACCGGAATAAACAAAGAAATAAAATTTCCTCTCTTTTTATACTGATTCCATCGGTGCCAGCTGAACGATTTATTTTTCCAAAGTCCCGGTTCAAGGTGTATTGGGAGTTTCAACAATTCATCTAAAAACTGGCAGATCTTCGCGAATTTCGAAATAAGCCGTTGAAGAAAACTACGGGAGGAAGATTTGGTGAAAATCCGATGAAAATTGAGGCCAAAAAGTCGAATTATTTACCCTTCAGAAATAATAAATAAATTTTAAAAGCATTTTTCAGCAATTTTCATCACTAAAATTGTTTTAGGTCTATAGGTCTACTTCTATGGAAGCGAAGGTTCTTGGAAAATTCGTGAAAAATCATCGAAATTGTTAATTAGAAAAATTCGCTTTCTGTAAACTCTCCCCTTGAAAAGAGACTAAAAATTTATAGGCCCAGCAAAGCATAATGAATTTTCATTAAAGAATAGTAGGATGCCATGGTTTTAAAGAGATCATTAACTCTAGTGAGAGTGAGTCAAGTGGTCTTTTAATTGTGCGGTTGCGTTAAGTACGTCGGTGGCTTGAGTGGAAAAAGGAGATCTTTTTTAAAGGTAGTTGACTTTCAGAAATTACATAAAGGAGAGGGGGCGCGCAGGGGAGTAAAGGTTAAAAGGTTGAACTACTTCTTAGAATTACAAAGCACGTCCTACCACTTCGGTACCTCCAGGAACGTAATTCATTTTTCAATTTTTAAACTAAAACATTTTAATGGAGGCAAAGAAAATTTCATGCAAAATTTTAAAAACACCTGAGTCTACTCAAAATGGATTTGAGAATCCATTCTCGTTGTTCCCAGCCAGTTATTTCGAAAACTGGAAACCAACTTCTGAAAATGAGATCTACTCAAATTAGAATTTACATTTTTAATATGTGGTTCCGTCGGGGGCAATTCTAGGCAGATCCGCAATAAAAAGTATTATTTCAATCGACTCTTTTGAAGCCAACGTCCAGTTGGAGCAACAAAAATGGATCGTCAATATTATAAAATGTCAACTTCATATTAAAATCGTCATTAGTTACATTAACACTCTCAGCGCGGGTCGATATATATCGAGTAGAAAGTTCCTTTCCCTGGGCGGACTATTCGTTGGTCGATATATATATCGACCGTTCATGCGTCTTTTAAAAAGCGATTTTCGATGCTTAAAACAGTGAATTTCGCACAACCGTTGACATACTTTAATTCTTAAAGGGTTTTTATACCTAAATACGGCCTTAGCTTGACTCTAGACCTTTTTCTTCATTTCGATTTTGACTTTCAAAGTAGACAGTTGAACCAGCTACTTCACGGAGACGTTTTCAGTTCAATTTTGGATTATTTTTCTACTTTTTGACTGTAAGTTTTTTAAAATAATAATTTTTAAACTATTAATTAACTTATGATCACAACTTTTTGCCGTTTTTATTAATATTATTTAGCTTTTAGACCAAAAGAGTAGAAAAAACCAAAAGCGTTCCTTCTCACAATGGGACCTGTTACTATTAATTTCGGGTAATTTCTTTAAAAACTTATTAATTTTTTGTTCTATTAAGTTAAATTAAACACAAAATTATTTATTAGGTACAACGATCATAAGTTAAAATAATTTTTTTAGTATAATTTTAAAAAAAAAGGAAAGACTTCCGAGCGGTCAAGAGCAGTGGCGAATTCGGGAACTAAAACTTTGAACGGTAGCAGTTCGTTCTATGTTTCACTCTAAAAACAAGTTCGTTACTTTTTACCTTTTCCAACTTTATTAAGGCCGAAGATTCATTTAGTTTTTTAGTAGATTTTGTTCAAAATTATTCACTTTTATTAATTATTATAGTTTTGCACTTAGAAAAAATAAATATGTAACTTACCCATTTTTTCTAAAACAGCATTAAATACCTATTTTCAAATACTTTTCATTATGGTAGAGATCCGCGCTGTTTTTTTTCTAAAAAATTTTTTTTAACGGTTTTTCCCTCCAGGTCATTTCACCGGATTTGAGATAATCTTTACCTACTTACGTATTAAGTTTTGACAAAAAATCGTTAAATTAACTAAAGTTTCCTTTCTAATCCCAACGGTTTTTTCGGGAATCCCAAGCCGTTACAAATGGCTAGTGACTTAATTTTTTATTATTTGTCATCAGAAAAGCAATTTTGAATAATTTGAGTAGGTACCATAATATTTCGCACCCGTGAAAATGTATCCACACGAAAATATATAACGAGCAAATGTAATAATATAAAAAAAAAAATTAAGCTAATGGCTAAAAGTAATAGGTTGACCACTTAGAGAAGTTGATCCTAGTAACAGTTCCAAAATGGTACGAGAAGGGGAAAAACATTGCGGGATTGCCTACAAATCTGATCTTTTGTGAGGAACAATTAAGCCTTATTTTGGCATAATTAACATGCCAAATTAATTTTATACTTCATTATTAATGTTTTTGGAGGTAATTAACTAGTTTGACGAAAAAAAAATTTTCCCGCCCCAGGGTGAGATTTGCCAGTTGGGCTTGCCGCGCTGAGAGTGTTAAGGGCATGCTACCGATAAAATTATATGACAGAATTACGACCCAAATCCAATTTCCTTCGTTACTTTTATGTTTATAACACACTGTTTAGAACCCTATGAAAAGGCAATTCGATTGATTCCGGTGTAACTTGAATGGCTAAAAGAGCTCCAAACGTTTGATATGCTGACGTACCTATCCGAACCATTCCTATACCAGTCAGGCCTTCTTTTCAAGCACTTCTCCAAAACGTCTTACAAGAAAAAGAAACGATAGCATTTTTCGTTCCAATTTGTACCGAGCTTATATTCTAATGGTCTAAATTTCTAACCTTTTAAGAAAAAAAAAAAAGCAACTGTGGATCTTGGTGGATTAAAATCTGTGCCATTTTTTGGGAACTCTTCCTCCTCATTATTTAAAAAATGTCGAAACTTTATTCAGAATTGAAGCGCTACTACTGCACATTCTCCACCGAATTCGCACAAAGTACTAATTGTTAATATTAAGCCTTCTAAGTATGGAAGAAGAAAAATGCAGAAAAAAAAAACTAGACCTCGGTGGGATTCGAGCCTAAGACCTTTGGGCTGCTAGCCCAAGGCTCTGCCAACTGAGCTGGAAGCCGTATTGAAAAACCTTTCCATCTCGGTTCTTACCCATCAACTTGCTTTTTCCTCTTTTCCCCTTCTTTTTACTTTAGTCCAATCGAGAAAGACAGGTTGACATTGAGGTAGCCTACTGGTCATTCAGTAATCCTTATTTGAACGAGAATCAAATAATCTATTGAAAAGTTACCGTCATTTTGTTTTATCTTCACTGGATTAGGGTATTATGTTGAGTATTATAAATCATTTAGATAACTTTATAATACGGACAATGCCATCAGGTGGAAACAATCCCTTTTGAAAGATTCATAACGAGGGTTGTCGGGATACAAGTTGGTCAGGAAGGTTTCAAGATTGTGATGAGGGGAAGCATTACGAGCGTTAACATATATTAAATAGAAATTAATACTTTAATCCCGTCCTTAATTCAATTCCTGATGAGAAAATTCGAATTAACTTCAAGCAAAATTCCCCATCTTTTTATCAAACTGTTGCGTAGATTCAAGTTTAGGGAGACATTTTTTTAAAAACTTTTTCTAAACAAATAACAAAAGTTAAGTTTTTCAGACAGAAAAAAAAATGATCGTAACTTACTTCCGAGTTTGCTCCGAAAACGCGGGAAACTTGTTAAGTAGTGAAAACACCATGTGGCAAACATTTAGAAACTGAAGACCGCAGCGTCCGTCGAAAGTACGAAACTTGGAACGAAATCAGCGCAGCATGCTTCCCACATTTGATATAATATTGCTTTTAAGAAAAACTTTAAGTTTTCATAAGTGATGACATAAAATTTAACTTACAAATTTTTGAAAACATTATCCTAACCGTAAAATCTAAAATAATATGATCAAAAGAATGAATAATTTTATAAAATGTGTAACATCGATCAGCCCACGTTTTTCAAATAATCCGGACCATGAGAGTGAAAACGGTCAACAAATATGGAATTCTTTTAACTCCTTTTAAACGCAAATTAAATCTAGATTTAGGTAATAAAAATTTTATTATATAATTTTCGAAATTTTCTTTTATAACTTTTATTAATTTTGTGTGAAACAATTTGTAGGTCCTGATAATAATCAAAAGAGAAGTACTATATCAGTCACTAAAATAATCAGTTGATATCTGAATACATATGAGAATTTAGACTAATTACTGATTTTTATTAAAAAAAATTATTTAAATTCTATTTTGTATTTTGTAGGTTTACGTGTTTTTTAACCAAAAAATTACACAAAAATTGTTTTTTGTCTTATTACCTTACGTTTAATAACTCATGGTGGAAAGCGTTGAATCTGTATGGTGAAACAGGGGTAAGAAATTGTTCCGGCTGGATCCAATTAAAAGTAATGCCTGCCCCCCTAATGCGCCTTATTTCATATCTGACAAGGGGTCGGGTAGCATTTTTATACCGTTATTCCTAACAGTACAACAGCTCTTTTCCAATTTTATTTTTCCGCCCGGTATTATTTTCACTCCTTTTTAGTTATTACTTTGTACCGTGTTTTTATTTCACAAACTGGACACGTTGGATCACACGTACGAGCAGTTAAAAGTGGCCGTTATGGATGGATTACTCTTTCGTAAAACGATCGTAAATTTTTTAATAATCCTATTAAATTTCTCTCGAGGGTATTCAAATTCTCAACTCATACTCAAAAGCTCCCTTTTAACTCATTTTCCGACCTAATTTTAACATTAAAATAAATAAATAAATAAAAAAGTTCTTTAAAAAAGATTATTTGCTAAAATTGGCCTTTCAGACTCCATCGGGTGGTAATATCACAGGTCGTAATAAATCATTGTCGGCGCCACTATTTTTTTTTTCTTCTTTATCTTCACGTCCCCAATTTTGATGGGATTTTCGCCGAATCTCCCTCTCTTAATGGTCTTTAAAATTTCATTTTTTTTTTAATTTGCTAAATTGTTGAGATATTTCTGTCTGCAGTTGGCAAAATTGGTTCGTTCTTTACGTTCATACCAAATACTCCTGGGAAGCGGCACTCGTAAAGATTTTGCCCTGAGATTTCCGCTTACTTACATCAGCTAGTAATTTTATAATATTTTACATCGGTGGCGGCTTTGTGAAATATGTGTGAATGAGATATATTCCCTTAAAAACCGGAACAAAGGAGAGAGAGAGAGAGAAGAAGAAAAAAAGTTGCGGGCAAAGGAAGTTTAAACTATTTTTAAAGTCTCGCAGGTTCTCTTTGCAAGTCACACTTAAAAGCTTTGAATAGGTAGGTGAAAACTTTAAGTAGACTGGCGTAAATATTACACTTTGAAAAGAGTTTCTATATGAATAGAGGAAAATTTATGTGAAGTTTTTTTTTTAATAAACTGTTAGTTAAACGAGTAAAAGGGACGGTAATAATTTTTATCAACACCCCTCCAAAAACAAATTAAAAAATAAATGATTCAATATCGTCAATTCACTCACGTTTTATTTATTAATCACCTTTTATTTTTTCGTCTTAATTAACGAACTGGCAAGCAATTTCAGAACATCTTATTAGATTTTTAACGCTTTTTTCACGTATTAAAAAGCTCCACTTAACATTGAAACTTCGTTAAAACTTCTTTTGGAAAGAATATGCTTCGAAATGAGGGGGAAAAAAAGGGAGAGTCTGTAGTTATTCCTAATCGAATTTCCTCCTTTTTAAGCCGAGGAGAAGATAAATTCCAAAATCGGCAAACTTGCTTTGCTTTTCGCTAATAAGCGCACGTGTTTACCCTTTCAGTTGATTATTCTGGATAAACAATTTTTTATTTATTGACATTAAAAAAAAAGTTTTTTCTCCTTGATCTTTGAGTAAAAACTAAAACAAGTTCCATCATCTGTCAACTTAATAATTTATTTATATGCAATCAGGAAAAGAAAATTTTCCGTAAAATCCTCCCTTTTTTTCTAACGGAGTACAAGAGGGGGGAAAAACTTTGAAATTATCTAACACAATAGTTGGCAAAACGCCCTCCCTCACAAAGCTCTCTCTGTTGGGATCTAATTAGGTAGAAACATCACCTCTTTTGTTTCAGTTTCTTACCCGAGAGGATCAATGAGGGCGGGGAGGAGTTAAAAATTCATTCACTGAATAATGCTTGCCCTCGACCTCCAAATTATTACGAAGCTCATCAATTGAGCCTCTCCAACGTTTTTATGTTAAAGAGAAATATAATTTTAAAAACTCTCATTAAAAGCCTATTAACAATCAAATTATCAAATCATCCAAAACCCTGTTTCTCTCATTGTCAGATAATTATAATTAATTTAAAACTGAACAGGTTTATGATTTTAATTTAAAATCTTCACCTTTAGAAAGTTTAAAACCATTGATATACTTGGAGACATTTTTATAAATTTGAAATTATGTAATTAATTTTTTTAATGTTTAATAAATTTACTTTTTTTAAATATTAATCCCGAAACAAATTTTAGGCCCTTTTTCCTCCTCCTTAATTAAAGAGTTGGAACAATTAATTTTTTTTATAACACCCACGAGTGTTTGATCCTTTTAACCATGTGCTTTGAAATTTCCTGTTCTCAAAGCTTCTTACCCAGTAATAAAGCTATTGTAATTTTCACTCTTTTATCCATTTTTTGAGGGTTTTTCGTAATTGAAAGGGGAAAAAAAAAAAAAAATTGAGAATTGAAAGGGGAAAAATTTTTGGCGCAATATCGATAGAGGTCCTGGGTTCATATTCAGGTTTGAGAATTTTTTCTTCATGAATAAATCTTTAAGTTTTCCCAAAGGATCTTTGAATATTTTCCCAGAAAATGTAATTTTTTCTTTTCCCTTTTTCTATGGAATCATTATTATATTTTAAAAAAAGGGTAGAAGTTTAATGAGTTGAATTTTTTCTTTGATTATAAAGTGAAAAAAAAAATGAGGATGTACCCGAGCCTATTAAAGTGTCTATACGTAAAAGATAAGAGATGAGGACCCTTTACCTCGTTACTCTTTTTTGTACTAGCGCGGCGTGATTGTTATCAAAGCAACGTGGAATTCACAAAAGACTCCACGCTGTTTAACGAATTACCGACTCCCCGAACCGCAAGTCTTTGAGTAGTTCTCGCCTGAGGTTTAGAGATTACGAGACCAGAAAACAAGAAAGCTCGGATAGCAGATCTAGCACTTGGGTATTATCTCAGTTCGTAAACTTGCTAAGGTTTGTGTGAGAGAAATTTAGTTTCCCCCTTTCAATTCAAACTCATAATTAGTTTTCTAGCGAGATATCAACAAGTAGCATGGTTCCTAAACTTATCTGGAATGACGTCATCAACTTCTATGCCTACTTTGAAATAATTATTATCAATCAGAAACGTAAGCTCAAAATAAATAAAGATTCCTTTCTTTTATTCTTTTTTGTGTTAAAGCCAAAATTTGGTGCAAATCGGTTGAAAACTGTTGCCATGAAGAGCTACGGCCGCCCGGAACCACAGAGATCGGTGAAGATTTATAATCGATTGGAACCTACTGGTTCCCCAAAAACCTAACAAGTGAGGGTAAAACTTGTTGAGGAAGTTAAAGGACTACTTTAAATTATTCTTCAAACCTTTGGCTCCTTCATTTTCTTGTCCATTAGCCGTATAAAATATTCAAAACAATGAAATAAAAGGTATACTATGAAGAGATAAAGGCAATTTTGAAAAAAAAAAAAAAAAAAAAAAAAAAAAAAAAAAAAAAAAAAAAAAAAAAAAAAAAAAAAAAAAAAAAAAAAAAAAAAAAAAAGAGAGAGAGTCGGGTTGAATATGAAAATTTATAGAACCTTCTAATGCTATAAGCTTGCAACCATAACAACAAAGTAGGTACTTTTTCCGATCTGTAACAGGTACATCCAATCATAGTCTTACGTGCTTACTTTTATTCAGTCCGATTTTTTTTTTTCTTCTTAACTTCCTTTAGTAGAAGCGTTTTTCCTAATGCTAAAAGTTCATCGGAGTCCTTCAGGTGATGGGATTTCTCGAGCTTCTTAATCTGAAAAACTTCAGAAAGAAAAAAAATTTATTCCTTTAATTTGGCTCTACTTTTGGTTACAAAATAAGGTCTCCTTCTCCGATGGAGAATAAAAAAATTTAGCAGCCGTACTTTTATCCACAGGTATCCAATCAATCCTGAAGTCTTAAGAGTTTGCTGACAAACGTATTTTCTTTGAGGTCAATTTTTCCTCCCGATTCGTGAAAGCAATTTTCTTTCCCCCCCCTTCCTCACCCGTCCGTTGTCCCACCAATAAGTGGAAAAACCTTTCTTGAGCAAATAAAATCCAGTATTTTAAATCGTACTTAATATAGGATTTTATGCTTCACTGGGGTCTTATTAATTCTCTCAAAGGAGTCAAAGAGTGCTATTTGATACCCTTGACAGACTGTTCTCGGATCCTGTATTTGATTCGTTGTAGAACTTATCTTTGACAGGTTTATTTCCAAAACAATTTTCGATACTTTGCTCATTAATTTTTATCAAGACTTTTTTTGTGTTAAAAATATATAATTATTGAACCTTTTGCTTTCTTTGGTTTCTTTAAACTCAAAGAAAAAAGTACATAATAAATGAAAAACATTTTCAATCTAATCGGATAATTCACTACCCCTCGATTTAATTAAATTTTGTTCATATTTTTCAAATTAATAACACTTTTTTTTTTAATTTCAGGTAGCCTGCAAGGGCCGCACGAGAAAAGACTTCTGAATAATTTACTTAATTTAGACTATTACAATACTTTAGAACGTCCTGTCGCAAATGAATCAGAACCCCTTGAGGTTACATTTGGACTCACACTTCAGCAAATTATCGATGTGGTAAGCAAATCACTAATATCACCTACAAACTTAAAATTCGATCCACATAACCGCTATCGACAAAACGTGCGAAAAAAAATTTTTCTCCTAGCTGAAAGAGCATTTTATAATTTATTTCCCATCTGTGATCCTATTTTTAAAAAGTTTTTTTTTTTTAACAATATATCTACCTTCGTCAATAACATGAAAATATCATTTTGAGGCTATTTTATTCCTCAAATTCTCATTTATGAATACCTAAAATATGGTTGTTGACCGTAAATTAAACAACAGTAAAAATACATTTCAAGTCTTGTTACCTCCTACTTAAAAAATTAATGACGTAGCTATAATAGTGAAGTAAATATTAAGTTGATTTGAGTGATGACCGCAAAAATACCTGAATTGCTTCCATATTTACTTGAAAAGAAGACAATCAAAGTGCTCATTTTTCGGCAGTTTTTGGTTCTTAAGGGGTTATAAAGACCCTTTTCCAGTAACCCGTTTTTAGAGGGTACGTAATTTGCTGTTTAAAATAAAAAATTTATTTTATTTCAAAATGAGGATAGGAGAAAAGAGATTAAAGAATATTAGAAAAATCATTCCCCGGAAAAAAGGCCCATTACCTTGTTACTGTAGCTTAATTATCCTTAATAATCATCCTTGGTTGTTTACGAACATAATATTATGGTTGTTAGTCTGTGATTTTTAGGTTTACCTTGAAATTTTCAATTGCGTAAATGCGAGCTCATTGAATAAATAATTGTTAGGTTCTAGTCTAATTTTCTATACACTGTACGGATAAAACCCGAGCAATTTAAAAGTCGTTTTTCTTTAATAAGTTATGAATTGCTGAATAGCGGGATATAATATTTATTGCATTCAAAAACTCTTCTTTCTTAACGATTAGTCACTTAGCCCCCACGTTCCTTCTGACAAGAGTTTTGCATATTAGGATCAATAGAAAACAGAGCGGCGGAAAATAAGTTTTCGCTATCCGTAATTTATCAAACTTTATATTTTTCTTTGAGCTCTTAAAAAGTTAGAAAGTCGACAAGAAACCCGATACCACTTTCTTAATCCTGACCCTCTTACATCTTAGGTTACGTTTAATAATTTAGCCTAAGCGAACTCCTACTCCAACCTATGTGTATCTTTTCTTAAGTAAGCCTACAAGAAAATAACGGTTTTTCTCTTTCTGACCGCTATTTCGTTTTTTCGAGTTCTTTTTTTTCTGTTTCTTCTTTCCTTTGCTACGATTGACAGCTTTGGAAATGGGATAACGTAGGGTCAAACGATCGGTGATCTTTTATCTCTTTGTCGCCTATCGTTATCCCAAAAATGTCGTTTTTTTGCAACTCACAAAATGTTGGGGAACTGTACGCTTGTAGATAGCTGGATACTCGAGTACAGCAGATTGGTCAAGGCGTTTTAGCCCCATTTCAACAGAATCTCTGTCAAAATAACTTTTCTCAGGTCTGGACATTTTGAGAGATTACTAAACCAGTCTGCGCTATAGAACCGGCATTTGAATTGGGTTCAATGCGCTGCTCTCTCAAAGTTGATATGAAACATCTAAATTTTCAAAACAAAATTTAACTCAGGAATAAAAATAGTTCTGAAAAAGAAAAAGGTTACCATAATGGGCAATAAAGTGACCCTCCTACTGCGCCGAAAGAAAGTGAATTCTGAGGGATAATCTCCAATCTTCTCAAAGAATTCAGCCAATTTTATTTCAAATTTAAAAATAACCGTAACTTTCTACATTGCTTACACGATTTTTTTTTTATTCTGAAGGTTCCATTCCTTTTATGTCCGTTTGCCGTTATTTGTTGATAATGGTTTTGATTACATATTTATCAGTTACTTCACGTTTACTTCTTCACTTGAAAAATAAATACCTAAAGTACCACAAAAACAGGTAGATCCCTCGCCGATTACAAAAGGAAGAATTGTCAACAATTTGGTGAAATCCCGATGAAGCGAATCGTCTGTAAAAAAATCACGACGGTAGATACCCAGTGACCCATTTCCAAAAATCATCTTTCCTTTCGAGAAAGTTACAAATAAAGAAAATGGAATCTGATTTTCATATTCGCTTTCTGTTGTTTTAGACGCATTTCCTGGCAGTGGTTCTTGTCGACTTGAGATAAGTCATCTCTAGGTTTATACACGACGATTTTAAACAAACTTTAAAGAAGTAGAATCATAAAAAGGAAGATGCTTTCACAAAAATGAGTATTTTCTCATTAATTTCTCAGCCATCAATGATCTCCGAGTGAAAAAGTTTCAGCGTGATACCGCTTAGACAATAGGGTAGATTTTGACCTTGAATTTAAAAACCTGTTCGTCTAGGTTCTTGCATTTCTATTAAATCTCCACCCAAAGTTTTTTTAATCTAAAAAAAAAGTAGGACCTAAATTTAAAACATTGAAATCCGCCTTTAAGAAGAAAAGTGATAGAAAAACAGAGAGGTAGACAAAATTGTATGAACGAACGTTTTCTGAATACGTATTGAGTAAATTCAATTCATACGTTTTGAAGACTGAATAAACTAAGATTAAACCAAGTTGCTCATTTCGGAGTCCGGTTGTAATCCAATTTTTATTTCAATCTCATGGTTGAATAACTCATTAGATTACAGCCATTTTTTCCTACTTAATGCATACCCTTTATTGCGCTGTATACTCAAAGGTAGTAGGGTACCTACTGAAGCGAGTAACGAAGTGGGTCGTTGTCGGTATACAAATCTGGAAAATATTATCTTTAAGTACATTCAGCGAAGGAAATCAGAGCTAGAAGAAATTTTTCGAAATGGGCAATATAAAAAGAAATTATACCTTTTTGAAGCGCATTCTAACGGAAAAAGTGAGGCTAAAAAGGATTTTCCTTTTCAACCGAAGAAAGGGTGAAGAAAAATAGCGAAGGAGAAAGGAAAAATGAAAGGTCAAAGACATATAAAGTGACTAAAATAAATGAGAAGAGTGACATGACGAAACCTATCTTCCAGGCGGTTTACATGAGTGACGCTTCCCCGTAAATAATGAACTCCAATTAAAGCGACCGCCGAAAGAAAAACTAGTGAAGGAGAACAAAACGCACCAGGTTTTGGGGCGCTAATTTTCTTTACCAGGCCTGGAAAAGAAATTGCCTTCCGGCAATCTGAACCTCCCTCCTTGTAAACGGGTTTTTCGGCTTTTAACGGATGTTACCTTCGTTAAAGGAATTACCTTACTCATCGGTGTTTCTAACCTGTTAAGCCTTTATAAACGAATTTATTATCCTCTTGAATAGAAAGCATTAAAATTATTAATATTCATAAATTCGTCTATTTAAATAAATTCATTGATATTTTTAAAAAATTTTCCAAGTGAAATGAAAAACATCAAATGTTGATGCAAAAACGTTTAAGTTAGTTTCAGATTGAAGTAATGGTTCTGGTCCGAAGTCAGTAAGCAAATAATGTAGGGGAGAAAGGGTTAGAATGAGAAAGCGTAACTGGCCCACGTTGAGGAATGCTTTGTGGAACAGTGTATAAATTACATAAAGACGCATTGATCCCGTGGGCTCCGAGTTCTCCGCACCCTAGGCCAACTTCAAAATTACATCGCCCCTGTTGTTTCCAAAGAGACCAAAGTTGCCTTCTGACAGTTGTAAACGTTTAAACCCCAAGTATCGTATGAAATGAATTTTTAATCTGGTCTACGGTGAATTTTGCGGAAACACCTCCTCAAATAGTGGTTTAAAATCGTCCGATTACAGAAAACGATGGGATTGGGACTCTCTAAACTCAAAATCTATACAAAAGTAGTCTTTGTTATATCCCATTGTTCTCCGATAATATATTAACCCTTTATATCGAAACAGAGACCCCCTATTCTGGGCTAATGCAGAGTTCAGCCTTTTACGAAGTATATATAATTTTACGCCACAACATTTTTTCCGTGATTTTTTTAAACGATTCCTACAGTCTGTTTTTATTAATGTATTAGTTTTTCTAAATTTTTTTTGTTAACGATGGAAAGAGATGAAAAAAAGGTTATTGCACGAGCGTTTTCAGCGTAATAAGCCTCTTCGGGTGGCCCTGAATCCTTCTTTTTTCATAGACACATCTATTTCACTTGACCCCTACTATATGGTATTATAGAGATTGCGGGAATGTGAACAATATTTGTCTGTTTTCACCCCCCCCCCCCTTGCCCTAATTACCTCCTAGTTAGGTCGCTACATGCCCTTTTTCTATCAGCGAGATTGCCCTATTTGAATTTTTAATTAAGGAGTGATCAATTTTTTTTCTATTTTTTTTATAAATAATAAAGCCTGATTTAAAAATTAAAATTATCATTTTGCAAGAAAGCCTTGTTGCGTTAACAATATTTTCTATTATTAAAATATAAAAATTTAAGGGAATCCTGGAAAAACTAAAGAACGAAGATTTAAAGAGAAATAATTTAGAAAGATCGATCTAAGAAGTTCACACACTAATTGCTTTCAATTAATACGCTCTTGTTAATTTAGCAATAAAACTTACTTTTCTTTTAAAGAAAAAGTTTAAACCGTTGTTTTCTTCAGTCTTGAAAGTTTTTAGTGGTTCAAGAGGCTCTCAAGGATAAAAAACGTTTACTTTGTAGTCTGTGATGAAACGGCACTTACCTAGCTACGGACTTAAAAAGATTGAATCGATACACTTTTAACGTCTACGCAACGTACACATCACTTACTGAGTTACTTGAATTTTTACAGCTTCCTGATTTATATGGCCGAGAGAAAAAAATGAGCCGCATCAATTATTGAAACAAAAAACTTGACACCTCCACTTTCTACGGACCATTTGGCAAAGCAAAATGGTGTAAAATCTTCAGACAGAAACATCGAAATAAAGTTTTTTTTAGGAAAACTGCTCTTTTTTTTCCGGGTCATCTCGTCGATATGATTAGCGAGCTGATAGGTCCTGGGTTCGAATCCCAGTTTTTTTCCCCTCAACGAATCTTTGTCTATATCCTTACGATCTTCTAGAGTTAAAAAACTTTTGCCTCCAGAAACTGAATATCAAAATAAATATCAGATCAGTTGGGAGATAATTATAAAATTTTGGTAGGTATTCATTATGACTATAGGTATCGATAATAATATACAATTTAAATATTTTGCTAATTAATAATATAATTAATTTATTGTTATACTGCTGTTAAAATGCTATAAAGGTAAAGATTTGAATCTGCTTGATTTCATCAATAAAAAATAAGGTTCCATGGCATCGCAAACTGAGAAAATCTGGCCTTCCGGGTGTTTTCTCAAATTGGTCTAGGAGTAATGATTTTTTTTTTTTCCTCGAAGACCTCCTCTTTCCCTCAAAATTTCTAATCCTTCCTTCAAAATTTAAATTAAAAAAATATGTTTCATGGGATCTCTGAACGTTCTTTTTCACAGCCACAATTTCCATCGGATTTTCTCCAAAATTTATCCAAATATGAAATTTATTTTTTAAAAAAATTTTTTTCTCCAAAAAATGTTAAGTAGGGAAAAGTTTGGGCGTTGACGCCCATTCTGTGTGGCCTGGCTAGGCGATGACTTTAATTTTTAAGATAACCTACACTTTTACGTCAGTTTAATTTCATTCTCATTTTTTACGACTTATTTTCAACAACATAAAACTTTCATTTCCACCATGAGTTGGCATTTTACCTTAAATCCCATTAAAAATTATTTGTTAAAAAATAGTAATAAAAAACTCATAAATAATTTTATTCATATCACATTAAAAAACGTAAAAAAAATCACAAAAATTAAATTTTTTTATTTTGGTAATATTTCATCGATAGCATACTTTCCGAAGATTCTGTTGGATAAATTTTTGAACATATTTCCAATCGTATCTTGCAATATTGGGGTCACTTCTTGAGCTATCGTTTTTCCATTTTGGCTTAAAATTCATCCATGTATTTACCTAAATAAAAATTATTAAAAAATGTTACATTTTAAAAATTGTTCATACCAAAATCTCCTTTAAAGACTTCTTTCAAACTTAGGCGGACATTATCGACAGAAATTTTCACCGAAATATCTTTGACGTTTAGGTACTTTTTGCCATTTTTTATTATTCTTTCGCAAAACATGACAGCCTCTGCATTAACTTGAGCTAAAACAAAACGATAATTCTAAAAGAGGTTTTGAAGACCCCAAAACTAGAGGGTATTACAATAACCTCTAAAAGTATAAGAAAAAATTTGATTTTATAAACGTACAGTAAATCCCATGACTTGGCCCATTTCCTGCCATTGGTAATCCACTAATTTTTCCTCTGACATCCAAAACTCCTTTTGTCTCCAATTTCGGAATACTCAAATTTACTTTTAGCGTATTTTTGTCCAAATTTATGCTTTAAAAATTAATTAATAAATAATTTTATAGGCTATAAAATTACTTACTCGACAAAATTTAGTTTAAAATCTGTCGCCCCGATTATTGTGATATTTTTATAAGCTATCTTGGTAAAACTTGGCCCGGTAAATAAGTCGATTAAAATATCATCTTTTAATTGAAGAGGATCACAACTTGGAATCGTAAGCTCAGGGATTCCTTTAAAAAAAATTACTAAATTATAAATTATTTAAAAAATTTACCTTTTGCCAAATGGGGTTTTATTTTTTCCACAGACAATTTTACGCATTCATTCAATTTCGGATCGCTTCTTCGACATATTTTGATAAAATCAGCTAAAAAACAAATTTAATACAATTATTTATAAAAATTTTAATTTACGTATTTTATTTTCGACTAATGTTGCACCAAAAACATAATTTATTAATATTAAAAAAAGAACAAAAGAGGTCGTCATATTCAGAATGATTATTTGAGAATAAAATATTTCCTTCAAGAAAATGAAATTTTAAAAATTGCGTAACATTTAAAATGCAGTGTAGTCAAAAAAACAATCCTTGATTTTTTATAAATAATAACATTTTATCCTAAACTTGAAAAGATCTGGTTTTTTAAGTCCTTTCTCTTTTTGTGCATTTAATTTTGAAACCTTTTTCATTATATGGGATTTAAATTCTTGACGAGCATTTCGAAGAAAATGGGACGATTAGGTTGCCTAAGATAATGGATGTCTTAACTAAGGTAGGGCGGATTTCAAAAGGTGTTTTTTTTTATCTGGAATCTCTCATTTTAAATAAACAGTAATCAGAAGATGATTAAAAAGTGTAACGTTGACTTTTGTTGGAAATATGGCAAAAAATTGCTAGGGGTGTCTATTTCAAAATTTCAATTGAAAATAATAAACATTCTTAAAAAGGCAAGGAATCAATACCAGAGAAAACTTGACTTTTCCCGTCAGGAGACTAGTCTAAACTATTTTATTGGTCTCTGGGATGGGCTTAACCCATTCTAAAGCCTTTCATTGGTCTGTGGGAGTGGCTTAAACCATTCTAAAGCCATCTATTGGTCTATGGGAGTGTATTAAGCTATTCTAAAGCATTTTATTGGTCTCTGGGAGTGGCTTAAACCATTCTAGAGCCTTCTATTGGTCTGCGGAAGTGGCTTAAACCATTCTAAAGCCATCTATTGGTCTATGGGAGTGTATTAAGCTATTCTAAAGCATTTTATTGGTCTCTGGGAGTGGCTTAAACCATTCTAGAGCCTTCTATTGGTCTGCGGAAGTGGCTTAAACCATTCTAAAGCCTTTCCATTGGTCTATGGGAGTGCCTTCAACTATTCTAAAGCATTTAATTGGTCTCTGGGAAGGGCTTAAGCCATTCTAAAGCCTTTTTGGTCTGTGGGAGTGGCTTAAACCATTCTAGAGCCTTCTATTGGTCTGCGGAAGTGGCTTAAACCATCCTAAAGACTTCTATTGGTCTATGAGAGTGTCTTAAGCTATTTTACCTGTAAAGCATTTTATTGGTCTTTGGGAAGGGCCGTCTAGGAGTTTTTACACAAAATCTCCTCTTTTCTTCATTTCTATGAGTATGCAATCTGTTTGAAATTTAAATAAAAAATAAGAATTCAATGAAAATAAGGTTCAATGGCAAACTGAAAAAATCTGGCCTTCTGGGTGTTTTCTCAAATCGGTCTAGGAGTTATGATTTTGTTTTCGATAACCTCCACTTTCCCTCAAAATTTATATTCCTTCCTTCAAAATTTGAATTTCCCACAATAAACAATCTTTCCTTTATATTTTTGACTTTCTAAGACCTTATCAGAAAAGTCCAAAAATCCATCAATCTAAAATATCTACAGGCTTTTGATTATCTGAAGGACATTGAGAATACAATAAACAATTTTAAGCAACACAATAGATGTTATCATTAACGAGGTTAAACCACAGCTTGAAACTTCGTTCTATATTTTTCTAAAAGACATTTTTATTCATAAAAAAAATATATAAAGTATAAAAAAATTTAAGGTAAAAGTAGGTCCATTGGATATTTGATGAATATTTTATTCATGTATGTTTTTAGAAGATTGGCCATCGTTTTTTCTAAGACTGGACGAATTTCTTCGGCGACATCATGCCATCTTTCATTTAAAAATTTATTCATGTTCAATCCTGAAAAAAAAATTGATTATTAAAAATTATTTAAAAGATTGTCCTACCTAAACTATCTTTTCCTTCAAATAGATTTGAATAATTAACGACGGCTTGTCCGATTTTAATTTTGGTCAAAACTTCAGATATTTTTGAATTTTCCAAATTCATTTCTGCCATGACATCGATATCCGCTAAAAAAAAAAATATTTACAAAAAGGTTTTTTCTTAAAAAAGAAGTTACAAAAATTTCCTTGGTGGGCCCCTTTTGAGAAAATCGGATCCGAAAGAATATGACCTTTGATGGCATAATTAGACTTCATTTGAAGCTCAGGTATCCAAAATTTTAATCTCAGCTTTTTTGCGTATAGACTAAAAAAAAATTAATTTTGTTTAATTAAAAATAAATAATTACTTGACGGAAATAAGGGTGAAATGGGACACCCCAGAAAGTTCAATATTACGATATTGACTTTGTAAAAAGGATTTTCCACTTCCTTGATTCATCGTTATTTCCGGTAGGCGTAGAGGTTCACAGCTTGGAATCCCCAATTCCGGAATGCCTATAAATTTAATTTAATATTTTATTTTTATAAAATTTATACCTTTTTTTATGATTAATTTCATCTTCTGGATAGATTCTCCGATGCAGTGGTTCACTTCCGTGTCGTTCCTTGGACATATTTTTAAATAGTTTGCTGAAAAATTGGAAAGTTTCTTTACGTATTTCAAGATGAAAGAACTTACGGAGTGTTTGGCGTTTTATTAAATTGCTAAGTTGTGAAAAAAGGTCTTCGAGTTTACCCGCTTCCTGTGATTTGATGAAAATTAAAAGGATAATATTACAGAGAATTTTAAACGTTGCTCGCTCATTTTTTTAGGCGTTATGAAATCCTTTCCATGTAGGGTTTTATTAAAGCTTGGTAATCAAAACAGCTTTGTTTCTTCTTTTAAATAAAATTTTTGCTTATTTTGAGGATTTTTTTTGTAAAAATAGAGGTCCAGAAAAATTTTCTTCCGGATTAAAGCGATTTGTTTGCTGTGAAAGTTTTTCTGAGAATTTTTTTTTGTGTATGATCAACAAGGAAGATCGCAATTAATTTTTTTACTTTTTATAAGTCTTATGCAATAGAACTCAATACTATTGACAAAAGGCCGATGAGAGAGCTGATGGAAGGGAGATTCGTTCCCCAATGACGGGAGAGAGCCGCTGAGAGAAAAAAAACTGGTTTCCAAAGGGATAACTTCCGTTTGGGTCCCGCCCTCTTATGAAACCTCAAACATCGTAGTTTAAGTTCATTTCCGAAATCTGTTTTATAATCTCAAAAAATGAGATAGGGAAGCCCCCCAAAAAACCCCACGGCTTACGACGTTTCGCACATTTTTAATGGCAAGGTTGGGAAGTGAACCAAGGGCGAACTTGTTTTACTTTCTCCTTTCGTAATCTCTCATAATCTTCAAGAGTTCAAGTAACTTTATCAGGGTCGTTAATCCCAGAATAGGTTTTGAGCCCCAAAAAATTTAAAAACAGTCGTTTTTAATTTAAAAAAATTATTTTACAAAAAACTTACATTAATAAATAGATAATCAACAAATTTATCACAAAATTATAATTTTTATATGTCAAAAAAGGAACATGATTTTTTAAATTAAAAGTGCCAATTTTAATCATCTATGGCACCTGACCAAAATGAATATGAAGTTAAAGATGGTAACTGTAAAATTTTAAAATGAAAAAATGCCAAATTTATTGTGGTAGAAGTTCATTGTAAGGGATGACCTTTAAAATGTTGTTTGCCATCTGTTTGACGACGGCGTCTGCAGTCTCTTCGGCGATGGGCGTCACCAATTGGGTCACTTGTTGTCTATTTTGGTTTATAAAATTTGATGCAGTTTGCGCTAAAATTAAATTAAAATTAATTTTTTTTTAATTTAATTGACGAGAGAGATTGAAAGACCGGTTTCGGTGTAATACGCCTCGTCAGGTTACTATTTCCTTATTTTTTCATTCTCTCTCCCTCGTTATTATTTATTAATTATAAAAATTATTACTCAAAAGTTCATTTTGTTGATTTCTATCGGTGTTGACAAACTTGATTATTTGATCTCCGACTTTAACTTTGCTTTTTAAAGTTTTAACTTGGACGTATTTGACACCTTTTTTACCCGTGATTAGCTCACCAGTGCCTTTTATATCAGCGACGATATTTGCTAAAAAGATTAAATTTTTTATTAGGTATTGTTATTAATTTTTTTATTAGGTATTGTTATTAGTTTTATTTTTACTTACTGAAATTTCCTTTGAAAAGCCCTTTTCCTTGAAGGGGGACGACAAGAAGTCTTCCGTCGACGTCATATTCAGAAGTGACGTAACATTTAGGAACCGTTATGCTCATTTCTAATGATAAAGCTCCAACATTCGTTCTAAACAAAATAATAATTTAATTTAAAAAAATGCTAAACCCGCAAGACCGCACGGTATTGATTAAAAGTCTAACTGAAAAAATTCAGGTTCCATTTTTAACTTTTAACAATACCATTTTGGCTTAATGGTTTAAGCCACACCTACTGACCAATAGAACCAATAGAATGCCCTAGAATGTTTTAAGCCACTCCCCCAGACATAAGGCTCTGGAATAGTTCAATCCACTTGTCCAATAAATAGCCCTAAAATGGTTTAAGCCTCTCCTGCTGACCAATAGAAAGCCCTATAATGGTTTAAGCCTCTTCCACCGACCAATAGAAGGCTTTTGAGTGGTTTAAGCCACTCCTACTGATCAATAGAATGCCCTAGAATGTTTTAAGCCACTCCCCCAGATAAAAGGCTCTGGAATGGTTCAAGCCACTGCCATTGACTGCCATTGTCCAATAAATGGCCCTAAAATGGTTTAAGCCACTCCCACTGACCAATAAAAGTTTCCAAACTGGTTTAAGCCATTCCCAACGACCAACAGAAGGCTCTAGAGTAGTTTAAGCCACTCTTGCCGACCAATAAAAGGCCCTAAACGTCCAATTTTGTTTTGGTTAGTGTGATAAACTAGGACTTTTATAATTTAAATACTTACTTTAATTTGTTGACTTTGAAAGAACTTGCTCCGTAAACTTTAATATCTTTTAGTTTGGCCCTTACTTTTAAATTAGGTTGATCCCTATTTATGTTGAGTTCAGGGATCGAAATGGGTTCTAGAGCAGGAACACGGATTTTCGGAATACCTAAAATCAATTTAAAAAATTTTTCCTTTTATAAAAACAAGACTAACCTGCGTTTAAATGTGGTCTAATGACTTCAATCGATTTTAAAATACACTGGTCGAGATTAGGGTCATTTCGTTTACAAGTTGGTACGAAATCCGCTGAAAAAGAAATAATTTTATATAATAAAAGCTTGTCAAATCTTATTTTTTCTCGCACGAATAAAAATTGAATAGGTCTCTTGGTTAAAAATTGTTATGAAATTTCTCATGAATCAATTTGTTCTCGCTTTGAAAAATGGTGAGAAAACGTTTATCTTTCACAGTTTCAAAATTAACACTTAAAATTCTACTTAAAAATTTATGTTTTCATTTCAAAAAGGTAATTATGTTGTAATGTACATAGTAGTAGTAAAAGTAAAAGGAAAATATCGTCCAATTTTTTTAAAAATCATTGCTCCTGGACGGATTGAAATAGGATACCCAGAAAACTCAAATTTTACTCGCTTTAATATGCCATTTATGTTTTATTTTTAATTTTCTCACTCATTTCCAGTAATATTGCATCAATTTTCAACTCTCCGTTTTTTTTGTTTTTTTTCAATATGTCTATTCTGGTCTTTGAAAATGGAAAAAAACGGATTAGATGCCCTTCTTAACTTCCTCAAAGAGAATTTATTGTGGCACCCTCCACGTCAAATTCGTGTAAAAGGGTCTTCAATACTGCGCACAGGAAAGTTGATTGTTGATCCGACCATGAGGTCTGTTGTGCCGTCCGTCCGTCCATCGCCAGTTTATTTTTATTTTTTCCACAGCCGCTTTTCCGGGAGGCTACAATTTTCATCAGATCTTCACCAAATCTCCTAATACTCTTTATTTTAAATAGAATTTATTTCTCGAAAAAATGTTTCGACTGTAGGGAGGAATTTGGGCTGTTCACGCCCGTTTCGTGTATCCTGCTCAGGGCGAATAATGAAGACCTTTAATGGCCTTATCCCAAAAAGATAAATGTGTCCATAGACTGTACCAGGAAAATATCGTGAAATAAACCTTCATGAAATAAGTGGAAGACTGACCATCAAATCCAAACGCGAAGGTCATTTTGAAAAGCGCCTTAATTATAAAAAAAGTACATACTGGACTGGAGCTACTAAGGGAAACTTCTTTAAAGTAGGGCAATATTATAATCATTTTTCATCCCTTCTGTCAAAAAAGGAAATTTTAGTATCAATATCTTCGCCCAACCAGGCTAAACATTTCGCCTTACTATCTACAAAGAATTATATCGAGGGGCGAAAAAGGGAGATTCTGCAAAAAGATGAAAATCGGATTTAACTTGTGGATGAGCGGACGGATGGCCGGCACAACAGACAACCTAATCAAGACGGAAGACCCAATCCCAGAAAACGTTTAAGGAAATTAAAATACTTTAAAAATTATATCGAGAGATAAAAAGGGGAGATTCTGCGAAAAGTTGATAATCGGATCTAACTTGTGGATGAGCGGACGGACGGCCGGCACAACGTACAACCTAATCAAGATGAAAGACCCCAGAGACTGTCTGTGGAAGTACTTTAAAAATGACTTGATCAAACAATGAAAAGTTGGCGAATTTAAAATGCTGACCATGCTTTGCGGCAATGAGGTAATGTGGACCGAGGTAGTCCACTGTTCCCAATACATACTCTTACAACATAAAATAAAAAGATCGCACTTACGGAGTTTTTTCCCCGCGATTTCGTGCAAGACTCCCACGCAAAGACATATGAAGAGCAACATCTAAAAAGAAAAAGAAAAATTTACGTAATTTTAACGGTTTAAAAAAAGATTAAACGTAAATGGTATAACGCGTAACGGAGTAAAAGTTATAATTTGAAGTCCTTTCCTATTTTCTATTTGTCGCAATCCACGTCATAAACATTATTTGTTTAAACATTCAAACTTTCATTTTGCTTAAATAAAAAAGTCCTTTTGTAAAACCTGTAGAAATAATCATTTTATTTATAGAATTTCTCTAAAAAGATAAAATTTAAAAAATTTAAATATGTACCTACCCTAGAAAGGAAATCGATTTATTTTAAAAGAAAGAGGATGTTTGTAATATTTTTATTTGTTAAAAATTAAAAATGAGTGATTCACTTTTTGAAACTTACATCTAGTGTTCGTTGTTGGAGACTGGACTTGGAGTCTATTCTTCATTGAATGTTTATATATTATCTATCTCCGTCAGGAGGGAAGGGAGGTCAAAGTGGCGGACAAGTGGGGAAAATGGACATCAGGCAAGGACCTTAAAAAGGTAATTATTTACTCATTGTTCAATATTATACGTGAAAGTAAATGAAGAAAAATTGTCTCCTTTCACCCCAGCTGTAAATCGGTATCGATGAAAATTTAAAAATCGTAACACCGGAAATAACTTCTTTTTTTTTCGTTTTTACCATTTAAAGTCTTCAGCACTTTCTTTTTCCATACGTGAATTTAAAGTGATAAAAACCGAGGAAGTAAATTTCCTTCCGGAGTCGTAAAATAAAAAACTTAAGTTGGAAATAAGTTTTTCATGATGAAAGACTTCCTGATTTAATTATATGGAAAGATAAGGATTTTGCATGTTTTAAAAACAAAGTTCTGCTCGTAGATCTTTACGGTTGACTCTTCTGTGCCAAGGTTCGTCCTCAGCATTTAGAGTCCAATGATATCTCTTCTTAAACTCTTCAACAAATTTTCATTAAAAGGATTTTTTTTTTTCGAAGGGAGTGGATGGGCCAAGACGGGGGGATTTCGCAATATTATCCATAAAATCCCCGGAAAACAATCCAGATTTCCATGAAAATGGAAGTTGATTGTACTGCGCTGGAGGAAAATCCTGTAAAAAAAGTTTTATGGACAATAGACGAGGAAAACTCCCCAAATCAAGTAAAAAGGGACTAGTAAAATAAGAGGATTTCTTTAACATGAACCAATGAAACTCAGGGAAATCTTGTGAAAAGGAAGTTTCGTCATCAAAAAAATAAAAGAAACGCCGAAAAATTTTGTTAAAATGGAGTTTCTCTGAGAAAAGCCGAGGAAAAATAGCAAAAATCCTGTAAATACGGGGGTTTCTACATTGAAAATTGAGAGAAATGCATGAAAACCCAGTAAAAAGTAAGGTTCTTGGATAGAAAAAGCAGGAAAAAAGCGTACGAAAACTCTGTAAAAAAGGAGTTTTTTGGGTCAATAACCGAGAAAAACTCTCAAAATCATGTATTAAATGACAATTTCTTCAACATAAACTAATGAAAAGCCGGAAATTCTTCTAAAAATCGAGTTTTCGCGACAAAAGCCATGAAAAACTCAGAATATCTTTTAGAAAGGGAGTTTTTCTGTAGAATGGCCGCAAAAGACTTTAAAAGTCCCATAAAAAAGGAAGTTTCTACGACAAAAACCGTGGGAAACGCTAAAAAATTTAGTACCTGTAAAAGAAAAAATTAAGTATAAATAGAATAGTAAATTCCCTAAATCAATTGAAAT
This sequence comes from Orius insidiosus, assembly GCA_014119065.1. Taxonomy (NCBI): domain Eukaryota; kingdom Metazoa; phylum Arthropoda; class Insecta; order Hemiptera; family Anthocoridae; genus Orius; species Orius insidiosus. The sequence continues at coordinate 98,618 of JACGAQ010000396.1, read as the reverse complement.
AAGAGGATTTTAATAACATGAACCGAAGAAACTCAGGGAAATCTTGTGAAAAGGAAGTTTCTTGAACAAAAAAATAAAAGAAACGCCGAAAAATCTTGTTAAAATGGAGTTTCTGTCAGAAGAGCCGAGGAAAAACAGTAAAAAATCCTGTAAATAAGGGAGTTTCTACTTTGAAAATTGAGGGAAATGCATGAAAACCCAGTAAAAAGTAAGTTTCTTGAATAGAAAAAGCAAAGAAAGCGTATGAAAACTCTGAAAAAAAAAGGAGTTTTTTGGGCAATAACCGAGGAAAACTCTCAAAATCAAGTATGAAATGACGATTTTTCAACTAATGAAAAGCCGGAAAATCCTCAAAAAAATTAGTTTTCGTGACAAAAGCCATAAAAAAACTCCCAAAATCTTTTACAAAGGGAGTTTTTCTGTAGAATGGCCGCAAAAGTCCTCCATAAAAAAGGAGGTTTCTACGACAAAAATCGAGGGAAAACGCTTTAAAAATTAGTAAAAGGGGATTTTCTTCGACACAAACTCCACGTTCTACAATTAATTTTTCCGGAAAACATTCCATTACAGTGGACTTGTTTTGTGAAAATCGCGCCGGGCAGGCAGCCACGAAAACCGGTCTGGACATGATTTTTTTATATATATTTTATAATCGTTTATATCTTTTACTATCCTCGATGGTTTAAGGAAAATGTCAAATTCAAGGATTTTTCCTGTAATTTAGTAAACAATCTTGATAATTTACATGCGATGCAAGGAGCCGAGATGCTCCCACCAATTTTTAAATCGATTATAAAAAAAAATTAAGTGCGGTTTTTTACGTCAGAGGGGTCGATTTAATTGTGAATAGAAGTCATTAAATATTCCTTTTGTTGTGGGGGGTATAATGATCTAATGATCCAAAGGCAATTTTTTGGTTTGAGGTAGTTATTAGTTCCACTTTTTGAGAGCCCATCTTTAAAAGTGAGTCACTGGGATTTTTCCGAAAAACCCATCTCGTTTTTGGTTTGACTTTTGAAAAATAAAATAAAAATAAAAAACCCTCTATATACCTAATTTTCCGAGAGTTTTCTTTGTTCATTAGGCCCTAAAATCCGTTAACCCAATTATTTTTTTTTTTTTCTCTCTCAGCGGAAAAACAGATAATTTTTCCAGATTTTTGGGCGATTTTTACGTTGGGCTACCTCTTTTAATCGGGAAAACTCTTTTTACCTGATTTCGCGAATGTTCCTCGATCTCTCGGGCAAAAAGCTCCCTTTTTACTGGATTACGAGTCGTTTTCTTGGTTCCTAAAATCTCCTTTTAAAGAGAACTTTGAAATTTTCAACGATTTTTCGACAGAGAAAGCTTTTAACTTTCTTAAAGAAGTTATTGTGATACCCTCCACGTCGGGTTTTTTGGGAAGGGTCTTCCATACCCCGGAGGGTCAAATCGAATATTGATGTTTACCGATCTCAACTTTGTTTGTGGTGCCGGCCGGCCGTAGCATTTTTTCCGGAACACTTTACGGCCACAGTTTTCAACCGATTTTCACCAAATTTTCACCAATTACTCCTTATATTTTTAAGAATTTTCGGTGTTATTTTTTATTATATTAAAAATGATCATTTTTCAACATTAATTATTATTTTAGTATGGAGAAATTTCATACTTCCACGCTTTACAAGAGGGACCTCTCTTGGGCAAAAAATCCCATCATTTCTACCTTGATACCCAGAAAAATTTTCGAAAAAAAAGTAAGAAAATTTTTGAGAAAAAAACTTAGAATCAAAAAAAAAATTCTCCCTCCGATATAATTCCCCTCCGTTATACTTCCCTTCTGTTATACTTCCCCTCCTTTGTACTTCCCCTTCGTTATACTTCCCCCTTCCATATACTCCCCCCTCCTAAATTGTCACTTCACTATAAGGAAGTTTTTCGTTGGAAGCTCTTCAAATAAGTACTTTTTTCTGATTTCCCGGCGTTTTCATCGCCATTTTTTGGGCCTTAACCTTCCTCTTTTGAATGAAAAAACTCCCTGTTAACCGTATTTTCAAGAGTTTTTCACGTATTTTCAACCAAGGATCCTTTTTTTTCTGATTTGACCTGAGCCCGTTTTTTGGCTGTAAAATTGCAGTCGTATTCTAGCTGACGCAAAAAATACCAACTTCTTTCAATTCGAAGGATACAATACCCTAACAATCACCAAAACCACAAAAGATCCTTTACACTATTTTCTATGGCCCTGTTTCAAACAATAATTAAAAAACTAGACAATATTATTGCGGTGGAGTCTTTTTTTCTTTTCTTTTGAAGGCAGCTGTTTTATTTACTCGGAGGTCAACTTAATAACCTAATTTTTTCCTAAATTTTTATATTCTTTCTTCAAAAAGTCTGATTTTTTCCCCATCGATCAGCTTGCACAGCCGGATGTTGGCAGGATATTACGTTTCTTTTCTATCTTGATAAGTAAGACATTTTTTCCCACTAAAAAGTAGCTTTTTTACCTTCAAAAAATTTTTTCTCCCGTACTCTGGTGGATTACAAGCCAGTAAATAGTTGCCTTCGAAAGCCGGTAGATGACGCATCATTCCTTCAATGAAATATAAATTACAAACCATAAAATTACTAGGATTTTTGTTTTTATTGTTTATTTTTCACTTTTTTTTTTTTTTTTTTGCGTGGTTTTATGTGCAGGAAATGTGGATGTAATTTTTTTTCTAAATTCTTCGTGAAGGTTCGATCCAGTCTCGGATTTGTCTGTGGTCGAAGCAGGAGGCGGGACAAGGCTGAGGCCAATTGCACCTACCTTCATTCGGACTCCAATGTTTATGGTTTTTATCGGGCGGGCAATAAAATTTAGATATTCCCGAAGTACAATAGTCCCAATTTGGATCTGCTAATCTTTCGGAAGGTCGAAGGGTTTTGCTGTTTACAGGCTCCGTCTCTTCGGAAGGCGTCCGGCAGTTTGAAGGCATTTTCCGTGATTTTCCGAGTCTTTGGAACTTGATTACTTCCAAATTCTTTTTTTTCCTGCGACCGCACGCGATTTTTAAAATTTAATTTTCTTCCTTTCAATTTAGATCACATGATATTTGCCGAGATCCATATGTTTTCCTATTTCGGGGGGGGGGGGGGGGGGGATAAGCCCTATTTTACCAACTGTTTGGGAATCCTAGGTATTTTTATGGCCTTTTTGGCCGAAAATCCTCCATTTTATAGTATTTAAACTTTTTTTTTCCTCCATTTTTGGGCAACGGAAACTCTTCAAGGCTAATATTTTATGGGTTCTCCTCAAAATTTTAGGTCATAAGCCCCGCATGTCAGGCGTTTTCCTCCTTTTATGACATAGATAATTGCTAGAAACACGGCTTCAAAAAGTTTACCTTGATGATCTTTTGGCAAGAAAACCCTCATATTTCAGAAATTTGGACTATTTTCCCCATTTCCCTGCTAAAAGAAACCCAATTTTAAAAGGTGTTTTTCAAAATTTTCAGTTTTTTTTTATTTTTCCTCCTTTTTGGCATTGCTAATCGCTAGAAACCTGGCTTCAAAAAGTTTACCAATGATTTTGGCAAGAAAACCCTCATATTTCTGGAATTTTAGCCCATTTTCCCCATTTTCCGGCAAGAAGAAATCCAATATAGAGGTGTTTTTGAAAATTTTAAGTTTTCTTTAAATTTTCGGGCGGGAAACCCCTCCCATTTCTGCCGTTTTCCTCCTTTTTGGCATAGCTAATCAATGAAAATTCTGCTTCAAAAAGTTTACCTTAGACCTTTTGGCAAAAATACCCTCATACTTCTGAAATTTGGACGATTTTCTCCATTTTCCGCCAAAAGAGAACCAATTTTAATAGGTGTTTTTCAAAATTTTCAGTTTTCTTTTAATTTTTGCCCGGGAAACCCCTCGCATTTCAGCAGTATTCCTCATTTTTGGCATAGCTAAACGCTGGAAACCCGGCTTCAAAAAGTTTACCTTTGATCTTTTGGCTAAGAAAACCCTCATACTTCTGACATTTGGACGATTTTTGCCATTTTCCGGACAAAAGAAACCCAATTTTAATAGGTGTTTTTCTAAAATTTCAGTTTTCTTTTAATTTTTGCCCGGGAAACCTCCGGATTTGAGCCATTTTTCTCCATTTTTGGCAAAGATATAACAACGCTCCAAGCCCGATTTTAAGGAGTAAAGTTTTAGGCCCCAAAACCTGTTTAATTCAGGATTTTGGTGATTTTCTCAATTTTTTTTCTACAATTTTTTGGACAGTTTTCTCGTTTTCCTCACTTTTTTGCACGGAAAACTCCAAGATTACTATCGTTTTCCTCCATTTCGGCCATACAGAACCCTTCAAACTCTATTTTGAGGCGATTTCCTCAATTTTCAGCTGAAAACCCCACTTTATTCTGGATGGTGGGCTATTTTTCTCAATTTTTTCCCCAGATACAGCCGATTGTAGTGAGTCTTCCTCAATTTTTCCATCGGTATACTCTCAATTTCCTAATTTTGGACGTTTTCTTACATTTTTCCGCCAAGAGAAAAAAAAATTTAATGAGTTTTCCTCAAATTTTTGCCATTTTTAAAAGACCCCTCTGGATATATATAAATTTTAAATATTTTTAACCAAATTTTAGGGTTTTTTTTCTATCTCACCGTTACTGAAGCGTATCAAAAAGTGGCGGACGGAAGGATCTTAGGGGGTTTTTAATAACAAAATTCTAATTGGTCTTGTTTACATCCTTTATCCTTTCTTAATCCTTTGAATAATAAGAAAAGACTACCAGGAACATCAGGAAATCTTTCAGTATTATCGAAACTCAAGGTCCGAAGAATCCCAAGGTAACAAAGCGGTAAAAAAAATCGATTTTTTTTAAATTATCACTTTTTTCCCTTTCTATATTTTTTATTCGGCAGATATGTAGGAAAAACAAGTCGGGAGTTCTTTTAATGGGGTGTCCCTACAGTTGATTGTATAGAGGGGACTATTAGCGGGAATGATAGCCTTAATCAAGGACATGGCATGAACGCAGCGGGATAGAAAATAGCTCCTATTACAACCCAATTTGACTAGAAACCCAGATTATTCCGAAAAAACAGAAGATTTTTAAATTTAAAATTTGATTTTTTCAACAGTATTTTATTGATTTTTCAGCACAGCACAGCATCCTCAGGCTATAATAAAAAGAAAAAAATTTTTTATTTTTTTTATTGACGAAAACGCGTGTTTATATGAAATCCAATGGTTTGACTTTGTGATTACCGTATTGTATTTTGGGTTGAATGTCAATCCAGTCGCGGGTTGGAGTGTGTTCGAAACATGAAGCGGGGCAAGGTTCCGGCCATCTGCAGGCTGATCCATTGTTTCTTCCGGTGAGCCATCCGGGTAGAATCTTTCCGGGAGGGCATATCGAGCTGTCGATACATTCCATCGAGCACCAATCAGCATCTCCGCCAAGTCCGCCCATGCCCGGCCCAGCTCCGCACGGCGTCAGCTGCTGGAGAGGTACCAGTGGGAAAGCGTGCGGTATCAATGGAGCGCAGGGAGGGCACAAATTTTGGGGACATCGGTACAGACTGTTTGGAGGCATTCCACCATAAAAATTGTTAAAGCAGCTACTATTGTATGAATACATCTTTCTTCCTTTTTTTATGTCAAAATCGAATTACCTCCTGTTTTTTCGGCCTCTCCGCTTCAAACACGCATTTCGTTATTTTTTTAAATTTTTGTGTGTGTCTTGCTTCACTCTTGAAACTTGAATGAGCTTTATTTTCTTCACATGATTTTTATTTTTAAAAATCACCTGATTGCTAGCATCGGCCACAGCCGTACCCACCGGGTGGGCAGCAAGAGCCGCCGAATCCGGGTGAGCAACAATCGGCTTCTCCGCACGGCGTCAGCTGCCTGAGAGGTACCAGAGGAAACTCGTGGGGTATCAAAGGGGCGCAAGGCGGGCACAAATTTGGGGGACATCGGTATAGACTGTTTGGTGGCATTCCGCCGTAAAAATTGTTATAACAGCTACTGTAGTATGAATACATTTTTTCTTCCTTTTTCTTTATATGCAAAAAAATTAATTACCTTCTTTTTTGGCCTCTCCGCTTCAAACACGCGTTTCGTTATTTCTTAAATTAAATTTTGTGTCTTGTTTTACTCTTGTAACTTGAATAAATTAAATATGATTTTTTTTTTTTCACATGATTTTTAACCTCGCAGTCAAAACCTGTTGTTTTTACCGAAGTTCCATCAAGCTCTTGTTTTCCCAGCTATACAGTGATGATTTTAAAAATTAAGGCAGAAAAATTAGAAGTCATCTCCCATTCAGGACAGACGTAGCGGGCGTAAAAAGCCCAAATTTCTCCCCACTATCGACCAAAAAAATTTTCCAATATTATTTTTCAATTTCCGAAAACTTGGGTAATACAATAAGTTCCTTTTGACGTCTTTTTTACACCTTTGTATTCCTAGAAATCATCTGTAAGGTTTCTAGGTTCAAGGTTTTTCTGTAATAATTCAAGAAAGTATTTCTGCAATATTTAATATGTCATTTTTTAATTGCAAATTGAGCATTAAGTTGTTCGACTTCCTCTGTGGTAATTATTTTATTTTTACACAAGAAAATCTAAAGTTAATATGATTTAAGTAATAACTGGTTTGGAGAAAGGGCTTTTAATTATTAGAAAGAAAAATTATCCTGAAAAAACTGGTTTTTAGAAGGGCCGTTGGGGGTTTTTCCCTGCAGGAAATGCCCAAATTAAATCTAATTGAATCTGTAAGTCAGCGAAAAATGTTAGTTAAAAATAAAAATCAAAATCCTCATGAAATAATACGCCATAGGTGGGCAAGATAGGCCTTTATCGTAGTTAACTTTCTTAAAGAAGTTATTGTGATACCCTCGACGTCGGGTTTTTGGGGAAGGGTCTTCCTGACTCCAGAGGGACAAATCAAATATTGATTTTTACCGATCTCAACTTTGTCTGTGGTGCCGGCCGGCCGTACGTCCGTAGCATTTTTTTCCGGAACACTTTACGGCCACAAATTTCATCCGATTTTCACCAAATTTTCACACAAATTACTTTAGCCGGTGAAGAAGAATGTAACGAGGGCGATTTTTGAATTTCGAAAAAATGGCGGAGATATGCACGTTTGACATTTTAAAAAATTCGCTGCGGCCGAACCGTTGGTCCGATTTTCACCAAATTTTCACCAATTACTCCTTATATTTTTGACGAACTTTTGGTGTAAAAAAATTGCCACTTTTTAATTTTATTTTTTATAGTAGGGAGAAATTTTATACTTCTACCCATTACGAGAGGCACATCCCTAGGCCAAAGAGCCCATTATTTCTTCCTTGACACTTAAAAAAAAATTTGGAATGAAATTGACACTTCATTTTTCAAAAACAAGAAAAAAAATCCCCCCTCCGTTATACTTCCCCTCCGTCATACTTCCCCTCCCATATACTTCCCCCTCCGTCATTCTTCCCCTCCCATATTCTTCCCCCTCTGGGCATTTCTTCACTTTTTTTGCCTAAAACCCTACTCATAACAATTTTTTTGTTGTTTTCCTCATTTTTTTTCCGCGAAAAAAGTTCCGTCATTTTTCGTCAAATTTGCCAGCCAAATCCTTCTGCGCATGCCCCAGGAGTTTGAGACCAGTTTAAAACGATTTGCCTTCAAATCTGGCGTTATCCCACGTCATTTAACGTCCTATTTGACGGACAAATCGTTCTACGCCTGCGCCCGGAGTTTGAAACTGCGGTTTAGAACAAAGCTATCAATTATCTTTGCCCCTGACTAAACTAATTCTGCCACACCTGCCATAGAATAGAAGATGTAATCTATTCGAAACTCCCAGCAAGAAGTTTATCTCCGAGTACTATTAATTTGGGCAAAAAACAAAAAAGAGGCAATCATTGTGTAATTCTTCCTGGGAATCCCCATCTTCCAAGCCAATTTTAAAACCAAAAATCGTCAATTTTATTTTAAAAAACCCAATTGCAATAAATAAAAAAATGTAGTAAACAACTTTGATTTACTTTATTCATTTAATTCACTTACGTAGTTAATAATTTATTTGAAATCGAACATAATATAACAATTAATCTTGAATGTAGAGAATAAAAATCTGGAGAAGATGCGGGGGGTTTTAAATGCGTCAATTCAAATGAGCAAAAATGGAAATCGATTTGAAAAATATCAAAATCATGGTAATTTTCCTTTTAAATCTGTTTTTCATTTTGGATCCCCTTAATTTTTTAACCCCAAATTATTTTTTTTCATCCTAAACAAAAGAGCGTCAGAAGTGCATTGATCACGTACCTACTTTGTGGTGGAAATGTCCTTGAGAAAACGAAGCCCTCCGATCGCAAGGGGATTCCTTCTTCTTCAGAAAAATATCATCAGGGAAGGTTCTTGTGTGGTGGGGGAGGCGTTAATTGCTTCTATCTTATATAAGTGAGGTAATCGTTCCAAGACAGTTTCATTCATTACATAAGTCAGGGGTGCAGTTTTCAGTTTTTTTTATTGACCAATATGGCACCCGGAAAACCTACCTTCCTGGCAACCTTCGCCTTTTTTATTTATTTCGTCCAAGCTGAAATCCGTAAGTAAATATTTTATTTCATAACTCTTCGGTAGATTTTTAATTTTCCAAAAAAGAAATGTCCTCCATGTCTTTCGTTTCAAGACGTGTAGATGGCTTTTAATTTTTTAAATTCATTTCTGCAAGTTCTTAATATTTATCTAGACATATAAAAAAACTAAAAAGACTCTTAAATTATGTTTTAATTAATTAATTAATACCCTAAGATAATTATAGTCCTCTAAAAGCTAGGGAAGCCAAAAATTCACCTTGCAAACTGCAACCAACCATGTCGTCTTAGTTCCTGTTTGGACTTAAATTTTTTTTCATCCGGAGAAAATCCTTCGTTTTTCCCAACGGCTACATCTTTAATTATTTTTATCTTTAAAATTTTTCTTACGAATATATTAAGCCATTGTTTTTTAAAGAACTTCAAGGACAAATCAATTAAAAAAGGATGACAACTTTTTTTTTTCAGCAAGTTATATTCATGTTTGTAAACGAAATACGCCGAATATGGAACAGTGCATCATAAATTCGGTTCAAGCTGTACTTCCTAAGCTTAGAGAAGGTAAAAATAAATTTAAAAAAGTCCCTGGATATTAAATGCTTTTTTTAGGTATTCCGGAATTGGATATTCCTTCCATAGAGCCGATGACTATTCCTCAACTTGTTTTTTCACAAGGAGGATTTAAAGCTACCGGTCACAACATAACAATTAGAGGAACATCAAATTTTGAAATAAAAGATTTAAAGTAGGTTTTTATCCTTGTTTTTTTTTTTATAAATGATTTATTTTTAGAGCTGACATAAATAAACTTGAATATAAAGTTTGGATGAGATTTCCGTTGTTGGTGTTCGACGGGATTTACAGCGTAAACGCACAAATACTCTCGTTGCCAATTAAAGGTCAAGGGCCCATAAAAGGAAGCGGAAGTACGTTTTATTTATTTTTTATATTTTATTTTTATTATTTTTTTAGACGACGTTGAAGGTACGGCGCTCGTAAAAGGGCACAAAGTCGCCAGAAACGGAAAAACGATCGTTCTTTTTGACAAAATCGACTTAAAACTTAAAATGAAAAATTATTCTGTCAGACTTGAAAATTTGTTTAACGGAGACAAAGCTTTAGGTACATAAAATTAATTTTTAATTTTATTTTTAAATTTTTTTATTTTAGGAGAGGCTGTGAATGCGGCTCTTAATGAAAATAAAAAAGAACTGATGAGATTAATAAAGCCGAGAGCTGAAGAAACTGCGTCTCGTGTGCTATTGGATATAGCAAATAAAATTACGGCGCATTTCGATTACGAAGAGCTTTTCCCGAGCAATTAAGATTTTTCCTTTTTCTTTATATTGTAAATAAAAGTGTCAATAATTAGAATTTTTTTAAATTAGAGGAGGTTGACTGTTTTCCTTTTTTTTCTTTGATGAAGTTGTTGGTTTCGTGACGATTTTTATTGGAAAAAATGAAGGAGGAGATGGGAAAAAGATCTTTTAGGTATGCAGGGCGGCGCAGGGCTTCTTATTTAGACTGCGGGGTACCCTGTATATATTTCCAAGGTCACATTATTGGCAAGATGTTTTCTGAGATTTCAGAAGTCTTCCCAATTCGAATAGTAAACAGACTCCGTTTTAACTATCACAAAGAGAAGTTATTGTATTGCTCTCTTTTGGGTCCCCCAAAACTGAAAAAATAATCCATTTCCCTACGTATTGAACAGAATTTTTGGGGGAAAAATATTACCTACTTATGATATTGGGGAGATGTTTGGGCTTTCCTCCCCGGTTTCGTGCAGCCTGGCTAGGCGAAGACTTTAATTTTTCTCCCTACGATTTTCTCGTTTTGAAAAACGCTCGTCATAACCAAAAAATGACAAGCTGTATTTTTCGAAAAAAATTTTTTAGGAGAAAAGTAAGTTTTTTATTTTCCAAAGGAAAACTTTTTCGGAAAAACCGCTCCCAGCGCCTTGCAGATATTCACAAATCAACAAAAACGAGCTTTTGTAAAAAAATTTCCCATGATTTTTAGTGCCCAAATATAGGAAACTAATTTTAGGGGCGAAAGTGCTGCGATCTCTTTTATATGAAACAAAATGTTCCGGAGGCGTAATCCCCCTTAATTATCACGTCCGGGCTCCAGATAAGCTTAGGAACTTCTAACAGCAGAAGCATCATAGAAATACTAAATGATTATTATTTAAAATTTTAATATTTTAACAATTAAAATATAAAACAAAACTTTTTCTACATTTTAGTCTGAAAATAATTGGTCGTATGGCAAGCCTTCCAGGATGTTGTTGGCTGTTTTCAGAATGAAAACGGAAAGCGTTTCGGAAATCACCGGTCTCAACTCCTTGATGAAAAACGGAAAGTTCAAATTGATGGCCGCGTTGATAGTTTCGCCGATCAGTTTGTCTCCGCCGAAAAGATTGTTGAGCTGAATTTTCCCTTTGGCTACGTTCACGTCGACGTCCATCGATTTAAAATGAAGCTGATCGATTCCGTCTGCGTTGATAACTTCAGCGTTCATCACAATATCGCCAACGACGCCATCTTTAAATAATTAAATATGAAAAAATTTTAAATTTAATTTTTCTTACAAACATCGCAGACCAAATCTCCATCTCCTTTTATCGTTATCAACATTATTTTTCCATCGACCAAGTAGTTCCCGTATATCTTAAGATGGTCAAAGCCCAATTTAAATTTGTAAATATGATTATCGAGGTCGGCTCTTCAAAAAAATATTAAAAACAAAAAAATTCGTATTTACATACATTAGGTCGAGTATGGTGAAGTTGCCGCCGCCGTGGGCTTTCAGGTCTTTTGTGGTCACCGTCAAACCGCTTCCGGTGGTCGAAATCGATTCGTCGATACTCAAAGGTTCGATCGGTGGAGTATTCAGTTCGGGGATACCTGCAATTTTATTTAGCCTTCAACTTTTAAATAATGTGGAAAACTCGCATTTCCCTTTGATTGTTAAGAATTAATTGAGCATGTTTTTGTATGCATTTTTAAGATAAAAAAGGTTTTTCACGTACGAAAAAAAACAGTGGAAAATCCTGGTCATCAGATTTTTATCTTCCAAGGAGGAATTTCCCAGACAATGGATATTTTTTCGCCTTTTCTGCGAGTCATGGATGTTTTTTAGTTCATAGAAAAAATGGCATTTTTTCATCGAGATAAGGACTTTTCAAAACATGAATTCTCACAAGCAAAAAACAGAGGAAGATCTCGATTAAGAATTTTTATTATGTTTCAAAAGAAAGTCATTGTGATACCCTCTTGAGACGATTTTTAGAGATGGGTATAATAGACCCTGTAAGGTCAAAACTACCCGGTTTTTGAAGGTGGTTAAATTATGGATAAATCTAGGAAATTTTCCTAGAAAGACTATCTACTAGGATAAACGCCATAACATCATATACCCGGTTTTTTTTGACTTCCTGGAGGGCCGAAATATCTTAAAATCTCGATTTTTTTTAACTTTCACAAACAGAAGCTATTGGATTTCCCTCCATGTTCGGTTTTGGGGAGAAAGGACTGGGATATATATATCGATGGACGATTTTTGTGAGAAGGTTTCCAGATCCCTTGGAGGGAAACTGATCAGTCATCTTAATGAACATATCCCACTTCTGATATCGATAAAAGACAAAGTTCGCAAAGAACAATATGTCTGATGGTCACTTTTGCTTAGTATCCCACTTCTGATATCGAGGAAAGCCTCGATTTTGTTAGGAAATCAAACATTTTTTTATGAAGTTTTTTTGTTTTTGTTTTCGAAAAATATTCCAAGTTTTCTTTTTTTTTTTCGAAAAATTTTCTGGTTTTCTTTTTTAAATTTGCGCTTTTTTTTTTCTGAAAAATTTTTTAAGTTCTTTTTTTCGGAAATTTTTTAAGTGTCAAGGTAGAAATAATGGGCTCTTAGGCCTACGAATGTGCCTCTCGTAATGGGATGAAGTATGAAATTTCTCCCTACTAAAAAAATAATAATTAAAAAGTGGCAATTTTTTTACACCAAAAATTCGTCAAAAATATAAGGAGTAATTGGTGAAAAGTTGGTAAACATCGGACCAACGGTTCGGCCGCAGCAAATTTTTTAAAATTTAAAACAGTCATATCTCCGCCATTTTTTCGAAATTCGAAAATCGCCCTTGTTACATTCTTCTTCACCGGCTAAAGAACTTTGTGTGAAAATTTGGTGAAAATCGTTAAAAATTGTGGCCGAAAAGTGCTCCGGAAAAAAATGCTACGGACGGTCGGGCGGCACCACAGACAAAGTTGAGATCGGTGAAGATCAATATTCGAATTGATCCTCCACGGTCAGGGAGACCCTTCCCCAAAAACCCGACGTCGAGGGTATCACAATAACTTCTTTAAGGAAGTTAAAATTAGAAATCTGCTGAAACCGGCCGTAAAAAGAAGAACAAAAATGGCGACCGAAAATTCGAGGAAAAAAAAGTTTTTCGAGGGTATTTCAACAACCCCACTTTTCTAGGGTTTGAAACTAATTTTTGCTTAAAATTTTTTTTAACAATGAATTTATCAAAAATGGAGTCTTTTTTGTGACTAATTTGGATAAATACTAACATGGATAATTGAAACTTAATGAATTTGTGACAAGATAAAACTCAGAACAAAAATGGAGTCCTATTTTTTCCCATTCAATTCAAAATGAATTCTTTGGATTACCCTGCATGAACGATTTTTGGGACCCCATAGTTATCGTCCAATCCCTCTGTTTATATTTTTTAGGCACCTAAATTTCTTTTCTTTGAAATCTATATCCTAAGCCCCTTCATTTATAATTTACCTTCGATTAAGTTCGGACGTAAATCTTCGACGGACTTTTTGATGCAGGCGCTGACCTCCGGATCGCTCCTTTTACACAGATGAAGATAACTCGCTGTAAAATTGAACAATTTTTAACTTCTGACCGGTCAAACAAAAATTTTTCTCTCACGTATTTCTTTCGAGGTAACACTCAGAAGGCAAAATGAAAAAATATGCACCAAACGAAACCAGCGATCCATTTTCGATACCTAACATTTGGAGAAAAATGCATTTTAAAAAATGAAAAGATAAAAAATTTTTTATGAAAAAATGCACTTGGCACCAAAATCACCTTATGTATTGACCACTGTTGACGAGAATTTAGTTTAAGAGTATTTCGGTCGTGTCCTGCTCTTATATAATGTCAAAGACAAGCAAGGACGGTTTTAATGACAGTGATTCTTCAACAAAGTCGTTCACAGAATGGAAATCCGGCGTAATGGATATTTTCATGTCAAAAATTCATACTTTTTCGTCTTTTAAAATTCACTCACTTTGATTTGACGTCTTAAAAGAAATTAATTGCTGGTTTGAGCTACACGTGGTTTTTTGTGAATTTTTAATTTGAACATTGAGGAAAACGACAAAGGAAATCGTAACGGGTGGATGCGTTTCACAGAACTTAAGAAAATGACTTGTAGTTTATTAAATAAATAATGTTTTATAAATTAAGTTTTTTTATTCGATGATCCAGTATTCGTAGGGTATTCTTGAAAATAAATTGTCAACAAATGTTCCCATTGTTGATAAAAGCTTTTTCTTGATGGACGGCTTCATTTCTCGGAGTAATTCTTGGCTGTGAGAATTTATAAACAGGTTCAGGGCAGCCTCTGAAATAAAAAAAGGAAGTTAAAAATGAAAATTGTTTTTCTGTTAAGTCAAGAAAAATAGAAAGCCTAAAAAAGCAAACGTTGGAACTTGCACATTGGAAGTATGTATTATATTTCACAATTTTTTGCTGCGGAAAACTCCATTTTTATGGAATTTTGATTGGTTGATTCAATTTTTATATTGAGAATCATCAATTTTAATGGTTTTTAGGATATTTTTTCTCAGTTTTTTGCAAAAAAAAAAAAAACTGTTTTTTGCAAAAAACTAATTTTAATCGATTTTCGGTTGTTTCTCACAATTTTTCGGCCAAGAGAAACTTTATTCCAACTTTTCATGGTTTTCAACCCGCTTAACTTATAATTTTAATGAAAGACCCAGTAAAGGAAGAGGAAAAAAATAGGAAAAACTTTGGCCCCCAGTGGGATTCGAACCTACGACCTCTGGTTTTCTAGCTAATGGCAATGGGCTTGAATCTTATGTTATAATGGCTATCATATTGGCTAAAACTATACTTGATTTAGATAAAAGTAAGGAGAAAAAGAAAAGAATGCAGTCAAACATTGTGAGATTAGAATGCCTAGGCTTCCATAGCTCAGTTGGTAGAGAATTGGGAACCCAGAGGTCGCAGGTTCGAATCCCACTGAGGCCAAACTTTTATTCTCTGTTCAAGAAGCTCCATTTTTACTGTATTTCATTCTCTTCCGCATTGTGCAAAAGAAAACCTTTTTTCCAGGACGTTTTTCTCGGATTTTTGGCCAAGAGACTCCCGTTCTCAATGGCCCAAATTTGATGTCTTCTGCTGACTTTGGTTGTCTCTTTTAAACATCCGCAAAAAATTAAAAATTACTTACCGATAACAGCATTTCCATTATGGACGTTTTCTATGCCCATCTGAATATCGCGTACGCTGAAGTCCATTTTGAGATCTTCAAGATTTAAGAAGGTAACACCTTCAACGTCTTGTTTGCTTGCTTTCAAATACGCTTTGGCACGAACGCCCTCTATAAATAATATCTTAAAATTTTCGTATTTTTTCAAAATTTTCTTTTACCATATTTTCCCCAGTAGTCTCCTCCTCCGGTAGCCTGCACCATGATTAAGACTCCTGAGCTTCTATAGCGGGCTCTGACTGTGATTTTCGGGATGAAAAACGTCAATTGAAGTTGTAAAGAATCTAAATCAGATCTAATATTTTGTTTAATAAATTATTTTTATGATTTTTAACTTTTACCTGACGCCAGTTACAGTTAGGTTGCTTACTCCGAACGCTTTGACGTCTTTAAAAGTGGCCCTGTATCCGTCCGGACCGTTACCCAGTGCTAGATTGATTTCGTCCAAGATTATAGGCTCGACGTCAGCAATTTCGAGCTCGGGTATACCCTTTCGAAAATTCATCGCCAAATGATTCGCAGCGTACGTCAAACATTGGTTGATATTCGGATCGTTTTTTTGGCACGGATGTAAAAAATAAGCTTAAAACACAAAAATTTAAAATTAAGGTGTTTCTTTTTTAAGAATAACCAGAGAAAAAGAATGAAAAAAGGGATGACCGGTTTCGGCGTAATTACGCATCTTCAGGTGGACTTATTTCTTCATTTTCTTTTCTATCGTTTTTCTTTTAAATATAATACTTACGGACATCCTGGGAGTAAACTTCAGCCCCCAAAAGGGCGAAAAATGCGAAAATTTTGACGGTGGTCCCCTTCATCCTAAAACAGAGAAAGCTCTGAATAGACTGAGAAGAAAAAATGAACGAGATGAGTCAGATGACACTTTCTATCTTTTTCCAGGTACTTAAAAACCTGATTAGAAAGTTTTAAGTTTTTAAAAAAACTAATTTTTTACCGGTCGAAATGTCTTTTGTTCAGAGTCATTGCCCCTTTTCCTATGTCAAGGGTAAACGCCTATTCTGGAAATCAAACCAGTTCGTAGAGCACAAATGTCTTCGTCTGTCTCTTCAATAAAACATCATCTCAAATGGGAATTTTAAAAACTGAAAGTTGAAGAGGGGAGTACTTTCACTAGCACGATTTCCTTACTTTAAATTTTCATTTAACTTTCTACAATTTTATCATCAAAATCAATTTTATAAATTTTTTTATTGCATCCCATTAAAGTTATAGTGAAAAGCCTATAAAATGGATTTTGAAAAAGAATATGAGATAAAATTTTTTTTTTACCTTTCTAGTTGATGCTTTGAAGGCTTAGAAGGGACTGAAGTGGAAGTACATCTTCAACGGGTACGACGTCACGGGTCGAAACCGTTCTTTGACTCACTTTTGAGGGGTCGCGGCCGGTTCCTGAGCCCTTCTTTCACTTAAATTACCGATAGTCCATTCATGAAGAAATAACGAAATATTCTGTAGCCGCAAAATTGATATAAACGTTATTCGCCGACTTGATTTAAAAATTTTATCGCGGTTAATTATTATCGCTATCTGTTGGAGCTGCCAGGAACTACATTTTTGCTTATCCTACATGGTGACAGGAGAGTCAGGAACCCTCTAAAAATCTTTTTTTTACAAAATTTTGTTGGTTTTCTCCAATTTTTTGGCCTGCAGAAGCCCTATTTACACCAAATCTTCTAGGTTTCATCGATTTTTAGGTTTTAGGTAGATTTCTTTTCTTCAAAAATCTACCTATTGTAATGTACCAAGTTTATATATATACATATGTATATATTAGCACGATAACTGGAGCAATTTTAATGTGAGGGTGACGATATCCGGTATTTAGAGTTTTTATCTCAATAGCTCGGACGAGTTCGTTAATGGCTAAAATCGGACCAGCGATTCACCTACTTTACTTAGGGCTTAAAAGACAAAATTGGCATTTTCTATTGAAATCCTAGTCCTTTTGCAAAAAAAACTTTAAGACCTCTGCGAGGGCGTGTAAAAAATTAATTAAAGCAGGTTTGGACGAGCCAGGCGCAAAATATTGAACTAGCTAAACTTTAAAAAAAATTTGAATTTATACCGGGAAATTATTAAATATTTTATTAATAAAATTATCAGATGTTTTTCTAGGGGCTCAGTGGCGCAATTTTTCTTATATCATCATTTTTATAACATAATTATTTATTTTGTGTTTATACATTTTAATTTTAATCATGAAAAGAAATCTACCTTTTAGTCCCTGCTACCGCAGGGTCATTTTTTTTTGAAGTTTTTCTCGAGTAATTTACAAAGAAAACACCTTTTTTTTTTATCAGTTTTTGGATGTAAAATAATCATCATTTTATTTTATTACTGGGTTATGTAGTTTTCCTTGATTATTAGGCCTAGGAAAACAATTTTCACTTGCCATTTTTTCAGCTTTCTCAGCTTTTAGGCCGCAAAATGCCCTTTTTATTAGATTTTTGGGTACTTTTCATCTGTTGTACTGCGCTTTGACATTTTTTTTATGTTTTTTGCCCAAAAAATCCCCATAATAACTGATTTTCAAACAATTTTTCCCCAGTTTTTCGGCCAAAAAGGTATAATTTTAATTTTTTGGGCCCTTTTTTTCCCATTTCCTCATTTTTCCGGTATTTTTTCTGCCTTTTTTTCGAATAGGGCCGAGGGGAACCCTCTTCTTCCGTTATTATGGAGTTTTCCTTAATTTTTAGGGCGAAAAACGCATTTTTCAATTCTTTTTCTTGATTTTCTGGTCTAGAATCACTGATTTTTAGCACATTTTTATATATATTTATGACCCAAAGAAATTTTTAATCGATTTTTAGTCGTTTTTCTATTTTTTTGATCAAAGGAAACAATTTTATCCCGTTTTACGGACTTCAGTTCCGTTTTTTCCCTTCATTTTTGAATTATTAAGGGTAAAGTACTTTCAGATCAACAATTAACTTATATTTTAAAAACACAAATTTATTTAAAAAATCATCGTTTTAAACATAGTTTTTAAAAAATTTGTACATTTCTTTTATACATCAAAATACAATTTTTGTAATTAAATTACAAGTGCAAATTGCTTAATAAATAGACATAATAAAATTAAAATATTCGAATTTTGATTTTAAGTGTGCTTAAGT
This sequence comes from Orius insidiosus, assembly GCA_014119065.1. NCBI lineage: Eukaryota > Metazoa > Arthropoda > Insecta > Hemiptera > Anthocoridae > Orius > Orius insidiosus. Next base: position 80,367 of record JACGAQ010000396.1, on the reverse strand, counting down.
ACTTAAACAAAATTTTATTCCATTTAAATGGAAACCAATAATAAATTAAAAAGAGATTTTGAAATTGACTAATTGGTCAGCACCGAGATGAGAATATTATGATTCTGTGTAGAAGACTTCGACGGGTACGTTGCTTAAAAGCTGATTGGCTACTCTTTTGAATACTGCGGCCAGTTTCGTTTTCAGCTGGGGCATCATGATCCTTAAAATCTCCTGTCCATTTTCTCTGAGGAACAAATTCGTGGCTTCGGCTAAAAAAAGTCAGGTTAGGAAACTGCAGAAAATGTGAACGATGGGACGGTTATATGGGGATATCACGTTCAGCAGAAGAAAAAACTTACTTAATATCCGGTTATTGTTGAAGATCTTTCTCACGAACATTCTGGCGTCTTTGATCATAAGGTCGACGTCGAGTTTGTCAACGTGCAAGTAGTCTTTCCCGCCCTTGTCTTTATGACTTGTGCTGCCCTTGACTGTCGCTGTGATGTCACCTGAATACAAGAGATAAGTACGGGGAAAAGTTTTGAAAGAGACGACCCTACCTAAATTCGCGTGGAAGGTTCCGTTCCCGTTCGCAGGCAAGATGATCAAAACGCCGGTGCTTGTGTATAAAGCGTTGATGGACATTTTAGGGATTTTAATTCTTGCTTCGAAAGGCGTCGTTCCGCTTCCAAGCCTGAAATCAAATGAACAATTTTATTTTTTGAGATCGCAGCACTTTCGCCCGTTAAATTTCCTAAATTCGAGCACTAAAAATCATCGGAAAATTTTTTTCAAAAGCTAATTTTAATTATTTTGGGAATACCTAGGCGGTCTTGGGGGCAGTTTTTCCAAAAAAATTTCCCTGTGTAAAATGGGAAACTTAGTTCTCGGCTAAAATATTTCTTTTAAGAAAACCGCTACTGATGTTATAGGTTTTGAGGAGCTCTTTCCAAAAATATATTTTTTAAGAAAATCCGATGAATAGTTTCGTCGTAATCCTTTTACAAAGATTTGGCGGAAAATACTGGGAGTGAAAGAAATTATCCCCACTTTCAAGGTCAGAGACCTCCAGATGAACCGTTTGTTTATTTACAATCGCTGCATCAATAATACGTCCCCCAGGTGATTATGATTTTTTTCTAATGACCTTGAGAAGAGTGAGGACTTGGTAGGATCATTCGTTCTTGAGGAGTGGATGTCGGAGGAAGCCCAGGATTTTTAAATGATCGAAGGAGCTACCCCATCTGTTCATTTGAATATGCTATAGGAAACTATTTTTCAACTTTTCCCGAACACCTTTTCCAGTCGCCCTTGGTTCCCCACCGGTGAGAGGAGTTTTTTGTCCGCTTTTTTATAAATTTCAGGTTTTTATACTCACTTGAGTTTTGCAACTGAGAAGTTACTCGATCCAAAAATGTCCATTTCTCTCAAAACGATTTTGTAACCGTTCGGCCCCGATGTAAGCGCCAACGAAAGATCGTCCATCCTAAACGGCTCAACTGTGGGCATCTGAATTTCCGGAATTCCTGGCCAAAAAAATTAAATAATCAGTCTAAGCTTTCTCTATTGTCAAACAAAAAAATTTCAAAATCTTTTGTCGGGTTCAAAATCAGATTAGTAGGCAGTTTCTTTTTTCCCTTCAGACGAGACTTCACTTAAAATGAACAATTCGTCCAATTTAAAAGCCTATCAAACACTTTATTTACAGGAAAAAGCTCATTTTAAACATTTTGAGGGGAAAATAAAAAGATATAATCAAAACTGAGAGTGTCGTCATTTGGGTGTTGCAACGGAAGTTTAATTACGTGGACATTATTGCGAAGAAGCTGGTTTCCTACATCCACTACCGTAGCTTCTGAATGGAAAAAAGGGTATTTAACCTTTTTTTTTTGTTCTTTTACTTCTCGGAGGAGACATTTGACACAAAAAATAACGACCCATTGTCTCTTTTATTGCTCTCTTCATAAAATGAAGAGATTATGAAATAATGGGAGCTTTGTTACGCAAATGTAGGGATATCCTACTAGATCTTTAACCTGCATCATAGAAAACGTGACGATTAGTCATTTTAACGATTTTTCAAAAAGTTTTGCTCCCAATGTACAAAAAATTGAATGAGGTTAGGAAAAAACTTTCTTTGCTTTTAGCTTCATAAAACAGTCATAAATTTAAATACAAGCTCGTTTTTTCGATTTTTGGTTATTTTCATCATAAAAATTATGATTAAAAAATTGTCGTTTTTCTCTAATTTTCAAAATTTTTGAGATTTTTGATAAAAATTTTTTATATTCAAGTAAATAAAACAATCCAAATCAAAAACCAACAGTTTTCTCGCTAAATTGGAGCCCTTCCATTCGAAATTGATCAAAAATTTCTCTAAAAATGCGGGTTTTTATGTCCCCAAAACAATTAAAAAATAGCGTTTAAAAAAAGCCCTAAAAACATGTAAAACGATACCTTTCTTTATTTTGGAAAAAATTCAGGTTATTATTTTTGGACCGGACACTCGAAAAACGAGAATCTGATTTTTTGCAGAAAAAAAAATCTTTTTTCGTCCTAAAAACCATTAAAACCACCAAAAATCGTAATTTGCACACCAAATCACTAAAAGCGCCATTTAAATTTTTTTTAGTCCTCAAAATCAGCTCTAGAGCAGCAATGCCATTGGCGAAAATTGGATACCATTAAAGGAATTCTTACATAAAATGAACGAACTTGAAAACAAAAGAAGAAAAAAATACAAGCGTCATTTTCCAAATATGCCCAGTCATAATATTTCCTGATAATCATTTCTCCAGATTTTAAAAGATTTTAAAATTGCATTTTAAGTTTCCTATAAAACTTTTTTTTTGTTCCGTGGAAGTCCTTTGACTCCTTCCTGTATTCTATCGGAGAAAGTTGCCCGTTCGATGACTCCTGGCTTAGAGAAAGTGGATGAGCCCTGATGTTCTCAATTACCCACAGTTACAGCATAAAAGATAAAAAAAATTTTTCCCAGAATCTTACCTTTTGCTAAATAGGGCTTCAGATGGTGAAGAGCTTTGATGACGCATTCTATGAGTTTAGGATCGTTCCCTTTACAGTGTTTCACATAAGGCGCTGTCAAAAAGAAAGAAATACGTAAATTAACATTAAAGTCATGTCTGCAAAGCCGGTTACATTATACGCGAGGACGACGCATTGCGAAAGCCTTACCGGCAAACTTGGCACCGGCACCTATAATTGTTCCTAATTTCGAAACTTTTTTTCTTTCCCTAGATTATTATTTTTGAAAAATTAGAAATAAAAAAAATCCTTCAAAAAGTTTTACCTAACACAATTTTTTTTAAATATTACATAATAAATTCTAATGTTAAGGTTTAAATTTAATTTTTTTTAACTATGTTTTGATTAATAATTAAATTTTTTGTTATTTAAACATTTTTTTGAAATATAAATAAAAAATGACAAAAATGAAAATTTTGAATAAAATTCAAAAATATAGAGAAAAAAAATTTTTACTTACGAGTCACTTTGGTTTCCGCGGCTGCCTGCACGAAAAGGAAGGCCGCTCCAAAAAATGCGAATTTAATCATCGTTTAATTTTTTTTCACCCGTCTTGTGCTAGGAAAGTGGCGGGCAAGCAAATGTTGAAGATTTGACGGAGGTGACGGAGAAATAAACCACCTCTTACCACTACGACAACCCCCCCGGCCGTCGAACTCGTTCCTAAAGGGGGGGATTTTTTTTTCCTCCTCGAATTTGTGCGTCTATAGCCAATTTTTTTTAAGGCCAAGGTTTTTTTTTGGACGTCCTTTTATTTTTTTGGTAATCATATAGCTTTTAATTGATAGTTTTTTGTTAGTATTTTACGTCTTTAAGGACAAGTTTAAAAAAATTCGGTAATTACAGTATTTTATTTTTGATTATTCATAATTCATTGTTATTCTTATTAAAAACAATGACAGATTCATAAAATATTTGAAAACAAATTAACTTTCTCAAAGAGAAGTTTGCAGAAGATTTAGCTCAAAAGAACACTTTTTTTTGCAGACCCTAGATTTTTTTCTTCCTTAACATACTCAGGATGGCATTGCTAGAGCAATATGGCCTCTCGTTCCAAATTCTCTTTATAGGCTCCTCCAAAAATCTCTGAAGTTATCGTTATACCCTGGACCACCTTGAACGCAACGCCACTGACGCCAAGGAAGCCTCCGAAATCGATTTTTTCTTCAATTTCAAAAATGACTAGAAGAGCCTTTTATTTATCTCGAAGGAGTTGAAGAATTGCGACCTTGAGGACTTATCGTGAAAAAAAAGTTAAAGCCAGCAATTTCCTCCTCAGACTTGTCTCGCCAAGTTACATTCCGTAGTTTCGTTCTTTTTTTGTCCAAGACCTAAAAATAAAATTTTTATAAACAAACAAAAGAGATTTTGAGTGAATTTTCAATATTCTACTGATGAACTTTCCTGACCATAAAGTTTACATCACACCTATGAAATACGGTGAAATTTTCAATTGGATGTCTTAAGACAGTGTTAAGAAATTACGCCTGATGTTCAATTTTAAAAAATTTCTGTTTTTGGAAAAAAAAAATGTATGAAGGTAAAAAAATTAAAGACTTTACCCAGACTGGCCAAACCAAACGGGAGAGAACAGCCAAAATTTTTCCCTTTTTTTTGGTCCCTAAAGGGGTGTTTTTTGAGTTTTTTGAAATTTTTCGGGGCCCGAAAATCGAGATTTTTGAACTTTTGAGGTTGACCCACCAATAAAAAAAATAGCCCTCAAAGATGGTGTAAAAAAATTGCCACTTTTTAATTATTATTTTTTTAGTAGGTAGAAATTTCATATTTCTGCCCGTTACGAGAGGCACATCCGTAGGCCAAAGTGCCCATTATTTCTACCTTGACACTTAAGAAAATAATTTGGAATGAAATTGACACTTCATCTTTCTAAAACAAGAAAAAAAATTTCGAAAAGAAGTACTTAAAAAATTTCTCAAAAAAAAAACCGGAAAATTTTACAAAAAAAACTCGGAAAATTTAAAAAAAAAATTCCCCCTCCCTTACACTTCCCTTTCCTAATACATACTTAATTGACATATTTAATTGCCCAACTTAGAAGTAGTTCGCGTAGGTGCCAGCTCTAGATTATTACTTTTTTCTCTCACGATTTTCATCATCTTTTGAAGTTACTGAATTTTGTACTTGATGGTCAGTTCTTATAAGTAAAATGACTAGCAATCATTTATAAAATTGTTTTTCGTTCCGGCTGGAGATCCATCAAAATAAAAACTAATTTTTTTCCTGGCTGTATTTTGACAGAATATTTGCATAAGGTTTTTCGAAATGAAAACCCTTTCACCGCTATAAAGCTTCATAAAATGATTCTTATTTTGAATTTTAGAAAGGTAAGTCGATAGTTGTAATTTTTTTTTACGCAAGGAGGTTAAAAACTAAGGAAATCATTCGCTTTTTCGAGACAGTTTTCAACGTAGACAGTATCATTATAAAATTCTGGGACTTAAGTGAGCTAATCAGTGAGTCATTGCCGAAAAACTTGTTTTTACGAATAAATACATTAAAATTTCAAAAATCAAAAATTGCTCACGAAAATTTATTTTTCAACAACCAAAAAGATTGTGTGAAAATTTGGTGAAAATCGTTGAAAAATGTGGCCTTGGAGGGTTCTGGAAAAAGGCTACGGCCAGCCGGTACCACAGACAAATTTGAGATCGGTATCCATAATCGATTTAACTCTACGGGTCATGGAAGACCCTTCCCCAAAAACAAGACAATGAGGGTAAAACAATAACTTTTATTAGGAAGACAAAAGCTTATAATACTGAAAGATAATTACAGCGTCATCTTTCAGCTTAAATCATAGTTTTTCAACTTAAAATTTTATCCACTAGATGGAAGTTTTATAAGGAAAAGACCCATCTTTCTCACACCAGGCGACCTCTCTCTGTTAAAAATTTTACTAACGTTTTCTATCTCTACCGTCAGAGGTCATTCAAGTTGTCTGAGAATTCTAAATAATAACGAAAAATTTTGAGAAGATCCAAACAAAGAGGGCGTAAAGTGACCTGGAAAAAAGGGTGCCTACATCTCGTCCGAAAGTATTCTCGTCCTAACAGGCTAAGCCCCTTTTTAGGACGAGAAGACATTCGAACAAGTGGATTTCAATTTTTTAACAATTTTTTAAATATTATACTTTAATAAAATGTAAATCATCTCGTACGAAAGTATTCTCGTCCTACTGTCTTCTCGTCCTAAAAACATGTGTAAAATAAAATATTACATACTTAAAATTAAATGAAATGTGTTCTCATCCGAAAGCATTCTCGTCATACTGTCTTCTCGTCCTAAAACTAACGAACAAAAATTGTTAAAATTGCTGCTTCGGAGAAATACGGCAGCGTTCCACGCCAGCAAGTTTTAAACTCCTTTTTGCGCCTACCGAGCTCATCATCCATCCTAGGGCCGCCTACAGGGTGAGCAAATCCTCGCGAGAGGAAAAAATTAACCCCCTTGTGTCACAAAACGAGCTGATCCTCGCAAAAATAAATAAACAAACAAACCGACCATGACTTGCGGGGGTGGAACGCTGCCGCATTACTTCGACGCAGTAATTTTTTACGTTAGTTTTAGGACGAGAAGACAGTAGGACGAGAATACTTTCGGACGAGATGATTTCCATTTTATTAAAGTATAATATTTAAAAAATTGAAATCCACTTGTCCGAATGTCTTCTCGTCCTAACGTCATCTCGTCCTAAAGAGAGGCGTAGCCTGTTAGGACGAGAATACAGTTTATATTTTTTCTTTTTATTTTTATTTTTAGGACGAGAATACTTTCGAACGAGATGTGTGCCCCCGAAAAAATAGCGCGGATGGCGCCACTGACAAACTCAAGATTCATAATCAGCTTCTTAAAGACCCATTTGTGATAATCATACCTTTAGGGTATCACAATAAAATTCTTTTTGACTACTTTAAAATCCATTGAGCCTCTTTATTGTGGTTACAAAAGAAAATAAAATTTGAAAAAATAAAACATACCTATAAATACGTATATGTATAATATTTATTTACCCGTTTTGGCCCACCAGTTTGATGACGTTTTTATATAAGAAGTTTAAAATAAAAATTTCTTCATCTTCCAACCTCTATTTAAAAAATCTTGCACTGCGTCAGGGGTTAAGCAATAATTTTCTCCAAAACCAGTTCTTGAATTTTAACTTTCTAAAAGAAGATATTGTAATACCCTCAATATTTGGGGCCCCACGGCCAGTTGCAGAATTTTCCAGGGTGATTTGAATGAAAAATTGAACTTTGTAATTTTTGTTTTTCTTTTGATTGACCACAACTAGAAAAACCAAAACGCGGTTTTTAGATAATAAAAATCTTCGGTAGTATAAAATTTTCAACGTCCTCAAAGGAAGTTATTGTAATACCCTCAAATGATGAGATCTCTGAAAAAGGGTCTTCCAGAGCCCGTTGTGGAAAATTTACCTAAGGCGATTATGAGGTTGTCTGTAGTGCCGGCCGTCCGTCGCATTTTCCTGCAGGCTTCCCTCCGCCAGACGGTCGATTTTTTTTTTCAGAAGATAAGGAACATGATTTTTAAATCAAAATTATCGATATTAAACTTTCGGAAATACAATTTAGATTTCGGACTTCACAAGGGTCGATACAAAAAACCACGAGGCGTAACATAATAATTATGGGTAAATCCAAGCTTTCAGGGTCAAAAATTGCAGTATGTAAAAGTAAAAGTTAACAATTACCAACAAGGAAATGAAGAAAAAGTCTAAAAAGAAAATACTTTCTTTCTACAAATGGCTCGGAAATAAAGGCGGAATGATATTTATTTGAAATAGTCACCCAGTCTAAATAGCCCAGAGGAACATCCTTCGCAGGAAGCCGCCAAGGTGAGCTTAAAAAACGGGATACAGTGGATAAACTCCTCACTTCCCTTATAATTAAGAAGTATATAGTTTTATTATTTGTGAAGTTTAACGAAGATTCTAAATCTGGTCTCAAAAATGTTCAGTAGAGTTAGTGACGGTTTTTGAGGTTTGCGGGGGGGGGGGGGGGGGGTTATTTTTTAAAAACCATCGGAGCTGGCCCCGACTGGAACTTCCTTAAAGAGAAGGAACAATATAGGAGGGGGAAGTATTGAGGAGGGGAAGTAGTATAACGGAGGGGGAAGTATAAAGGAGGGGGATGGATAAGGGGGGAGTATAAAGGAGGGAGAAGTATAAGGGAGGAAGAAGTTTAAGGAGGTCTTTTAAGTTTAAGGATGTTTTTTTTTGAAAATTTTTTCCTAGTTTTTTTTTTTTTTTTTGAAAATTTTTACTTAAGTATCGAGGTAGAAATAATGGGATTTTTGCCCAAGGGAGGTTCCTCTTGTAACGGGTGGAAGTATCAAATTTCTCCCTACGAAAAGTCAGTCCGGCCGGCCGGCCGGAAATACAAAGTTGAGATCGATAGAGATCAATATTCGATATGACCGATTTTAATCTGGAAGGCACTTCCTCAAAACCCGACGTCTAGGGTATCACAATATATAATATAATAACTTCTTCTATAATATAATAACTTCTTTGAGGATGTTAAAAATGCGGTGTTTAGTTGGGGGGGGAGGGGATTTTTTTGGGGGGGAGGGGATGATGGGGGAAAAATCATAGCTCCTAGACGGTTGGAGATGCTTCGGACACCCAACTCAAAGAAAATTTACTTAACTAAAATTTTCAAAATAATGTTATTGCATTACCCTAATCGGAGGGAATCTCCCAGACCCCGTAGATTAAAAGAATTTTAGAAAGAATTTAGAAGAAATTGCGTTTTCCCCAAAAAGAAGATTTTCCCCAAAAAACACAAAATTCGCAAAAATGGCGGCGGAAAGAATAGTTTTTTACTACAGCTACAGGTTCTAGGGTTTCGGAAATAATGACGTCGAACTTTTTGATCAGTCTAAAAACCGTGAATTTTAATAGACAATAAACTTGCTTCCTTCTACTTAACTCTAAATTAGTCGTAGATGATCCTCTTATCTCCGCTACTTTGACAGTTTCCAGCTTCCGCATTCAAATTTATTCAACCCTCTATAGTTCAAGAACACAAAATCCAGGAGTCTTAAATTTTTTTTTTTTATTATGATGAACATAATAATTCTTTCCTTCAGAAAATTTCAAAACTACTTTTTTACTGTCACCACTTAACCTTAATGAACTAAAAGATTGATAGTTTTGGGACACTAAAAAAAAAAAGGAAAAGTAAAACTTCCAAAATTTATCGACCTTCGGAAGCACTTCTTTGATCGTCTAGTAGAAGCTAGGAAATATCCGCCAAGAACATTGCCTAGAGTTGAAAGTAGGGACCCCCAAAAATCAGATAAAAGAACATGAAGGATTCTTTTTAAAAACAGAGCTCCCATTATTTCAACAATGGTCGGTCTTGACATCAATTCGAAAGATCAGAAAATGTTTTTTCTTCTGAAAATAAAAGATCAAGTTTTTGCTTAAGTTTATAAAAATTAATTTTTGTTGGAAAAGCGAGCCCCACTTCACTTTTGACGCCCCCCCGCTCACTTAATGCTTTCTTAACTTCTACCTTCGAATTTCACAACGTCGAAGACTCAGCGAGTTCTGGATTCAGTGTCCTGTGCATTGCTTCGCCATAAGGATTCTCAAGTAAGGAACTCATTTTTTCTGATAATATTATAGAGGCTGAAAAAATTTAATTTTAAATTTTAAAAAAATGAGGGTGTAGATTTCAGAAATTCATCTTTGATGAAAAAAAAAATGAAAAACTTAGTTTTTTTGTAAAGAGAGACCACATTCTGGGAGCCATTCAAAAATTAATTGCTTTTTGCATAAGAACCATCGTAGCGCTAAATAGAAGAGTTTCAACCCTTTGGCCAACCCCGAGGGTTAATTTTTTTCCTCTTAAAAACAAGCAGAATATTTTTTATATCGAAGAAAAATATTCAAAGGAAAAAATAATGATGGATAAATTTTATGAATAAACAAAAAAAGTTTACGGGGCCTCATCATTTACCTGCTCACGACCGTATATTATCTTGTCATTATCTTATTATTTTATTAAATTATTATGTAATTTTAATTAAATCCGATGAAGTTGTTTCTTTTGAAGAAAAATGATATTATTGAGGAAATATTAAAATGACCTAATTTTGGAAGCGATGGTTTTCCGGAGTCTTCTGTATATAAATCCGTACTGACCTTGACATCCAACTCTCGCTTTCTACGTTGAGAAACAGGTAACTGACCTGATTCTACAAGTTATCGAACGACTTATCAAACTTCCTTTTCTTTGATTATTTCATTTTCAATCTGCACCGGCTTTTTTATATTGGAAGTTATTTTAATACCCTCCGATGCAGGAAAAGAGTCTTCTCCGTAGTTTCCAAACTGTCCATCGAGAGTATCACATGCTTGAGATTCATTTTAAGAAAGTAAAAATTAGGCAGCCGAATTTCCATCATTTCCGCGAATGAATCGGGGGAAAAGATTCAGAAAGTAAGGTTTTGTAAAAATTTGGTCAATATCGGATAAAAATTGTAGTCAAAAACCGTCCATCGAGGGTATTGCAGCAACATTCTTTATCTCATATCCCAACGGGCAGAAAAATCTGTGCTTTTGCGAATTTCAATTTTAAAAAATCAGATTCAAAAACTTTGATTTGAAAAAAAATTCCTTGAAATTGTACCGAAAAAACAGTCTATCGAGGGTATCACAACATCTTTCTTTTAAAAAAGTAAAAATTAGACAGACGAATTTCCATCATTTTCGCGAATGTTTAGGGGGGGGGGGGGGGTTCAGAAAGTAAGGATTGGTAAAAATTTGGTGATTATCCGATGAAAATTGTAGTCAAAAACCGTTATATCGAGGGTATCACGGTAACTTTATTTATCGCATATCCCAACGGGCAGAAAAATCTGTGCCTTTTTTGCGAATTTCAATAACAAAAAAAAACAGATTTGCTAAAAAAAAATTCCTTGAAAATTTTACCCGAAAAAACCGTCTATTGAGGGCATTACAACAACTTTTTTCATAAAAGTTGGCAACTTCTCCATTTTTAAAAACTTCGGAAGAGAAAAAAAATCACGTTTCTGAAAGCAAGATTCTGTTTTTAAAAAAAATGGTTAAAATCCATTGAATTTTGGATTTTAAAAACTGTCTATCAAGGGTATCATAGTTCGAATCTTCGAAATTGTGGCCATGAAGTAGGGAACAAGCACCAGAAAACTGTCTATCGAGAGTATCTCATCCTTGAGATTCAGGCCCATCGAATGTGTTTTCTTCGGAACGTGGCTTAAGTGGATTTTCGGACAATTTTATGGGACTATGGGCCCATAAAAACAAACAAAAACCATTTTTTGGTTTTTCTCGGTCTTTCTGGTTAGAAAGACCCTTTTAGAAGAAGTTAAAGAACCAAAAGCGCCTGTTATAGTAGATTTTTGGGGAATTTTCTTGGTTTTTCTGCCTCTAGTACAAAAACACCCATTTAGGTAATAGTTTTTACTTTACCAAAAACCCTCCGTCGAGGGTATCACATTCGCCCTTTTGAATACCAAGATTCTGGCCCTTTGAAAATTCTTCTGCCAGAAAAAAACCTTTTTTCTACGGTCTATAGTACAAAATAAACCAATTTTAGTGGATTTTGTACAAAAGAAAAAAAGTTTTACTGGATTTTTTAGGGCGTTTTCTCGATCTTTTTGCAAATAAACTCTCTTTCTGAGGCAATTTTCACGAATTTTTCTGCTCAGAAATACCCTTTTTGAGCATATTTCATGGATTCTAATTAGAAAACAATGACTCAGACCACCGGAATATAAAAAATCAGGATTCTCTCAACATTTGTCATATTTGTTCATCTTTTCTCAAAAAAAAATCCTTGGTATTTTTAATTTTTTTTTTCACTATAATTCAAGATTAAAATTATAGTTTTCATCCTTGACTAAGCTGGAATATAAATTAAGAATTTTTTTTTTCTTCTTCTTCTTTTGTGGCTTAAAATCGTGATATTCGGTGGCTCACCTTTTAATAGAAAAGAAGAGGTGGTGGATTAAAAAACCCTTCATTTCATTTTTCAGATACAATCAAAAATTCGACTAGTCAAAAGCCCAAAAATGTACAAACGAAGTTTATTTATTTTTTGTACGCTTTTATCGGTCTCGTACGCTCAGGAAAGGACGATGCAAGATTTCAGTAAGTTTTATCTATTTTTAATTAATATTTTTATCTATTAAAAAACCTTTTAGCCCAACATTTCGCCGCCTGCAAATGGGGGTCGAGCGATTTCGACAAATGCGTCAAAGATGGAATCAACGATGTTCGACCTTTTTTTAAAAATGGTAAGAATTTCATCAATTTATTATGGAAAATTTAAAAATGCAAAAATGTAGTATTTCCGGACTTTTTTTTTTGTTTTTGTTGTTTGCATTTTTCTCGCGTTCTTCATACGAAATCTTGCCATAACGTGTTTTAATCATTTTGTAAGAGGTCCAGGAGTTATGTAAAAGTATCAGGGCTGAGAGAGAAAAAATCAGTATCCTTTGAGAAATGAGATGATTTGGGCCGTATCTCCCATACTTACTGTTTTTAATTACTTTATTTTTATTAATGAACACGATATTTTTTTAAGTTTGTCTCAAAAAAAACAGTTTAAACAAATTTTTAAAAAATTTCAAGGTTCAGAAGGGAATATTTTTAAAAAATTTGGTGAATTCCAATGAAAATTTTAGCCATCTTGGACATAAAAATCCGTCTATCAAGGGTATCACAACAACTTTCTTTAGCTCAACTCCCAACGGGTAGAAAAATCTGTGCCTTTTTTGCAAATTTCAGTAACAAAACAAAAATCAGATTCAGAAACTAGATTTGGTTAAAAAAAACTCATAGAAAATGTTACCCGAAAAAAAAAACCGTCTATCGAGGGTATCACAACATCTTTCTTTTAAAAATTAGGCAGACGAATTTCCATCATTTTCGCGAATGTTTAGGGGGAAAAAAAGATTCAGAAAGTAAGGTTCGGTAAAAATTTGGTGATTATCCAATGAAGAATTGTAGTCAAAAAACCATCTATAGAGGGTATCACAACATATTTCTTTTAAGAAAGTAAAACTTAGGCAGACGATTTTCCATCATTTTCGCGAATGCTTAGGGGGGGAAAAGATTCAGAAAATAAGGATTGGTAAAAATTTGGTGAATATGCGATAAAAATTTAAGTCAAAAACCGTCTATCGAGGGTATCACAGCAACATTGTTTGAAGAAAAATTAGCCTAAAAACCGTCTATCGAGGGTATCACAACAACTTTCTTTAGCCCATATCCCAAAGGGCAGAAAAATCATTTTTCCTTTTTTTGCGACTTTCAATAACAAAAAAAAATTCAGATTCAGAACCTTAAATTTCTTTTAAAAAAACTCCTTGACAATTTTACCCGAAAAAACCGTCTATCGAGGGTATCACAACATCTTTCTTTTAAGAAAGTAAAAATTAGGCAGACGAATTTCCATCATTTTCGCGATTTGAGTGGGGGAAAACTCAGAAAGTAGGATTCAGTAAAAATTTGGTGAAAATCCGATGAAAATTGTAGTAAAAAACCCGTTTAAAGAGGGTATCACAGCAACATTCTTTAATGAAAAATGTAGCCTAAAACCGTCTATCGAGGGTATCCCAACTTTCTTTAACGCATATCCCAACGGGCAGAAAAATCCTTTTTCCTTCTTTTTTTTTGCGAATTTCAATAACAAAAAAAACAAGATTCAGAAACTTAGATTTGGTTAAAAAAATTCCTTGAAAATTTTACCCAAAAAAACCGTCTATTGGGGGTTTTACAACATCTGTTTTTCATAAAATTTGGCAGCCACACTTCTCCATCTTTGAAAAACTTCGAAAGAGAAAAAAAATCGCGTTTCAGAAAGGAAGATTTTGTTTTTTAAAAAATGGTTAAAATCCCTTGAATTTTGGATTTTAAAAACCGTCTATCAAGGGTGTCATGGTTTGAATCTTTGAAAATTGTGGCTATGAAGCAGAAAACCGTCTATCTAGTGGTATCACAATAACTTTCTTAAGAAAGTTAAAGTAACTATTTTGAAGACATTTTCAAGCGAAAAAGGAGAAAATGATAGATGCCAAGGTATTCGATTTATTTTTATCGGGGAGAAAACATTCGTAATAAACAGACACGGTTTGTAACCCGGCACATCCTTTTCAAGGTTCCATTTTATTACAAAACTTCTCAAAGATCACATCGTAGGTACAAAACTCGTTATGCAATTTTGATTGTCTGGCTATTTGACCCCTTTTAAGAATTTCGCTTTTTTTAAAAGAGGGAAAAAAAGTACAAGAGAGAGTTGGTCTTTTATCTTAACTCAAAGAAAAAGTAGTTTGAAGAGCTTAAATATCTGGAGGTTTGCATAGCTAAAGAAAAAGAAATTGATTTTTGTTTATTTTATGTGAATTACCATATTCTGATTATATTTTTAAAAAAGCAGTTTAAAATAGATCTGAGGAAAGAGAAAAAATAATCAGAAATTTTTTAAACCAGAGTAATCATTTCATAAATCTAATTTATATTTACGATTTTCCAGAAAATCGTTTACTTTTTATGATTTTTTTTATATATTTCCGCAAATACAAATTGTAAAAAAAATGCAATTTTCTTTTAAAAAGTCTTTAAAACTAATATTCCACTCAAAATTCATTTTTAAAAGTACTAATTTGAAGAGCTTCCAACGCAAACTTCCTTAAAGAGAAATAAAAATATAGGAGGGGGAAGTATAACGAAGGGGAAGTATAACGGAGGGGAAGTATAACGGAGGGAAAATATAAGGGAGGGGAAATTAATTATTGTGACACCCTCCATGTGGAAAATGTGGTTTATGGAGATCAAAATTTGTTACAAGGTCCCTCCAAATAGAAAAACAAATTAAAGCGTCTTTTAAAAACAAGTACTTGGGTAACTTAGACCAAAATAATTGAGCAAACGTCAATTCCAGGAAGGTTATCGTAGAAAGCGTGTTTTTAAATTAAGGTCGAACAACAATTTGGAAATTTTCCTCATTTTATATTTTTCCAGGTCTTCCGGAGTTGGATATTCCACCTTTTGATCCTTTCTTCGCCGAAAGAATCGTCCAAAATCGAGGAAGTAACAACTTAAACTATAAACTCACTTTGAGAAACGTTTACGAAAGAGGATGGACGGAGTCTACCGTCACGAAATTCAAGTAAAAATAAAATTTTAAACCAAAAAATAAATTTAAATTTTAAATTTTAGGAGTAATTATAAAAAACGGTTTATCCAGTACTCTCAATTTTTTCCGGAAAAATTTTTGGAAGGAGAATACGAATTTGAAGGGAACCTGATGTCTTCGAATATGGAGAACAAAGGGACATGGAATATGACTTTATGTAAGTTCTGTATTTAAAAAAAGGTTGAAAAAAAAACAACTTTTTTAGATGATTATCGACAAACGACGACTTTATCCCGGCCTGACGCTACAGGACCGATTAAAGTGAGGATCGAAGTCGACAGAATCGGCGATATGAAATTGCACATCGGAAATCTCCTACGTGGAAGAACTCTCATGGGTAAAACCCCTCGAAACTCGTTTGTTTCCATTTATAATTATATTCGTTTTCAGAAAACGTTTTAGACCGGATGATCAACGTATCATGGAGACCTGGTTTTGCCGTAGTCCGCCCGCTGATTAACGACATCGTAAGCACCGCATTCACCGACATTTTCAACCGCGCCTTCCGCAATCTTGACATTAATCAAATTATTCCTCCAGTTTAAAATTTTATTTTCGTACTTTCTTTTTATAAGTGTAAATAATCCATATTTAAAATTTAGGCTTAGATTAATTTAAATCTGTAAATATTCGTAAAAAAAAAATAAATGAAAGAAAAAGTCTTCACAAAACTGGGGTAAACAGCCTAATTTTTCCCAACCAAATGGAAAATATGATCAATTCTATTGCATCCAGCTGGTCTTTTTTCACCAATGGTCGTCTCTTAAGTTTAGTACCATTCGTCTGAGTTCAGCCGTTGGTGTGAAGATACCGCTGCCACCAGTTTGATGAAAGAAGGGAATAAAAGAAATTGATATTTTAAAAAACGTTTATAGAATTTAGAGCGCTAAATTCAACAAAAATAATTTTTTTCGTTGTCAACTAGAACAAACAATCTATCACACGTATTTCACTAAATAACACTTTTTAAAGAGGAAGACTATTTTTTTTGCTCTATGAATAAAGAATTTTAGTTGCATTTGAGAGAATCGTAGCCTGGGATTGTGATGTAACCGATACGGTAGGTGGTGAAGTCGTCTTCTTCGTTGAGGGACATGGAAAGCATCTTTTCGGCAGCGAGGGGATGCCAGACGCCGAAAGTGCACGACGAGTCGACCTCTTTATCGAAATAATGACACTTCGGGGTCATCCTCAGCGATGGAATATATTCGAAAAGGCGGACTTTGCTGCAATGCGGAAGAAGCAAAGCGATCCCTGCGACCAAAAAAATAAGATGTCAAATAAAAATATTTTACGCACCTAAAAATCCTGAAGACGGAGGATTCCTTCTTATCCTTACAGGAGTGTGGGCTTGTATGTAGTCCCAAAGCGCCCAAAGAGCTCGAGGGTCCAAAAGGTGCAGGTTAGTTTTTGGTTTTGACTTTCTATGTTTTATGTACGGGGTGAACACATCAAAATCTGGTTTATCTCTCCACTATAAAACAAAAAATAAAAATCGTTTAAATATACAAAAAATAAAACAACGTGGCCGAAACTTATTTGGAGGATTATCTTCAGTTTTTTGACCGGAAAATTCCATTTTTACTAGATTTTCGGGCGTTTTACTCCGTCTTACTTTCAAGAACCACCCGTTTTTTTCGATTTTAAAGTATAGAATACCCCGCTTTTTGACGAGCTTCGTGGTTTTTCTGGCTATTTTTACAGACTTTTCGTAGTTTACTTCGATATTTAAGTCATAAGACTATTTTTTTGTGCAAAAACGCTGTTCTTTTTGTTGAATTTTTGATGTCTTTTCTCGATTTTCAGGTCCAAAATAACGTTTTATAGTTGGTTTCAGGGTGTTTTTTTCGGTTTTCAAGCCTAGAAACCCACATTTTACCTAATTTTTGGTCCTTTTCCCTATTTTAAGACTAAGAGACCCTTTTTCTTGGTAAAAAACTTAGTTTTTCGTCGGATTTTTGATTTCTTTTCTTGATTTTTAGGTAGAAAATAACGATTTTTACTGGGTCAAGGGCGTTTTTCTCGGTTTTCAAGCCTAGAAACCCACATTTCACCCAATTTTGGCCCTTTTTCTCGACTTTGAGGCCAAAAAACCCATTTTCTTTATGAAAAACTTTTTTTTTGTCTCATATTTGAATGTTTTTCTCGATTTTCTAGTCAAGAATCACTCTTTTTACTAAATTTTTTGGAAGTACCAACAAAATCCCACGTAATTTCTCGAAAATGTTGGTCATTTACCTCATTTTTTTCAGATAAAAGACACTCCTGTCCCCATTTTACGGATTTTCTGCCAAAAAAAACTTCTTTTATGGGGCATTTTTTTTAAAGAAACCAAAATTTTACTATATTTAAGTTGGCAAACCTGTTCTAAAGTTGACGTATAATTGCATGGGTCCCACACCAATATCTTGATTCCGGAGTACATTTTATTTTTTAAAAATTT
The DNA here is from genome assembly GCA_014119065.1 of Orius insidiosus. Classification (NCBI taxonomy): domain Eukaryota; kingdom Metazoa; phylum Arthropoda; class Insecta; order Hemiptera; family Anthocoridae; genus Orius; species Orius insidiosus. The sequence goes on along the minus strand of JACGAQ010000396.1, from coordinate 62,673 downwards.
AAAATGTTTTTTAGAGACGACTTGTGAGTTGAGAATCCGGATGGTCGTCTTCTTTCCGACGTCTTTTTCATGTCCGATGGTCGGTGCGTGGTTGAATCTTAGAACCAAATCGTGACTATCTAAGAAGTAAAAAAAATTTATAATAAAAGTTTATTGGTAAAATGGGTATCTTACCTATAATTTTACCTAAACTTGAGCCGTTGAGCGCGCCGGCGTTGGAGACGATGGCGCAGCTATTGTAATGTTCGTGGTCCTCGAGAAGTTTCGTTTTCGGGACTAAAAATCGAATCGGAGATGATTCAAAGGCACTCTCTTTCCCTGTTATCGTTGGTATAAATGGCACCGTTTTGTTAAGACGGCAGAGCAACTCCTGAGCCGGCAAGTTGGACGACTTCTGCACGCCATGATAGTCGACGTTATACGGGTTGTCTTGTTTCGTCTTAAAAACATTGCTTTCATCATGCAAAACGCTTCTGAGACGTATAATTAACCTATTTTTAAACGCTGCTATTCTATAAATAAAAGTTCAGTACATCGATTGATCGGTATTATCGCTCACCTTTTGGTCGTTGGTGCATCACAGTCTACGCAGTTCGACTCCAGTTTATTCCTATGGCTTTTAAATCGTGGCTTCGGTCTCTGCAGCTTCGTCGACGGTGTCGTCTGTAATTTCAACAGCTCCTGTCTTTGCTTCAGTAAAATTTCCATCGGCATTTGTTCCTACAAATCATTATTTAACTTTTTTTTTATCAAAGAATAACGAACCTGATAGTAGTCGACTAAAGGCCTGTGGTCGATTTTTTGTATTTCGCTTTCTGTCGTCGACGGACGTTTTGTCAAGCTGTGCCAGTACTGAGACCATAGTAGGTAAATGTAGCCGCACATTCCAAAAAATACTAGATTTATAAATATCCATACTGAGACCGCGACGGCTCTCATTCTTGTAAGGCGTTATACGAAAATCATGGTGTTCTTTTTTTTTTTAAATTAGATTATGGTTTAAAGCTTTTGAGACGAGTTCGGTTACTCGCCAGGACATATTTTGTACGGCTTCGCGCTCCGCTATGCTCAAAAGCCTCCCCCTCCTGCAGTATTATTGATTCGAAGGACGGTCGGCCGAAGGAGCTCTCCTGTGGCTGACTGTCAAAAATGGCTTAAAACTTTTTTTAATTCGTCTTCATTGGCCTGAAAAATAATTAATAAGTTGCTTTTCTATTGACAATTTTAGGCCAACGAATTAACGTCTTAAAAAAATTAATTATTGCGATACCCTCGATATATGATTTTTGAAATTTTCCTTTTTGCGTTTTTTGGTAACAAAAACCGAGTTTTGGGACGTTTTTCTTTCTATAAACCCCATTTTTTCAATTTTTTCCTAGCCTGGAAACCCCAATTTTACCTTCAGTTTTTCTGAATTTTTTTTTTGTCCAGATATGATGGAGTTTCCCTGAGTGTATAAGTGTCAACATAATGCAGTTCGCCATAATGCATTTGACCATAAAATACCAGAAATCGCTAGGTTACCGTTCACCATAAAAAATCTGCAACTTAGCATAAAGAAAACGTTCACCATAATTTGAACATAACACATCTCACCATAAAGAAGAGATTTAACATTTGTAGTTTCGACATAAAATTTGTCTTTTCAACATAACACAGTTGAACATAAAGGAAACTTTCATTTTAAAGAACTTGTCGTTTCGCCATAAAACTGTTTCGGCCGTTTAGGCATAATACATCTCACCATAAACTAGGGACAGCCATAGAGCAAGCCTATTTTCGCAGTTTAAAATGCGGTTATGGCGAATCGAAAAAACCTTAAAACTTGACAGTTCACCATAATGCGATTCGCACGCGAGAGGAAAAAAAGTTATCCCCCATGTGACATAAAATGAGCAAATCCCATTGGTTGCTTGCTTGCTTTTCCTAGTTTATGGTGAGATCCTTTATGTTGAATTCATAAGGTGAACTGTCAAGTTTTAAGGTTTTTGTCGTTTCTCCATAATCGCGTTTTAAACAGTCCCTAGTTTATGGTGAAATACATTATGCCCAAACAGTTTTATGGTGAAACAAGAAGTTTAAAGAGAGGCTTTTTTGGTGAGAATTGTTATGGTGACTTGCACTTTTTTTTTATGTCGACTTTCATTTATTGAAAAAGTCGTTTATGGCGAAACGCTTTGAAATGCATTATGCTCAAAATTTTTGATCTTTTGAGAGCTTTATGTTCAATTGGATTATGCCGAAACGCATTATGGTAAACAGTGATTTTTTATGTCGAAATGCAGATTTTTTTATGTTCAACTGCTTTAGGGTGAAATGCGTTATGTTGAACGGTGTACTCCCGTTTTCCTCATCCCCCTCCCCCCTGAAAAACACCAAAACACCACTTTTCCAGATCAGGCAGTCGGTTTTTCTGCAGACAGGAACACCCTTTTCATAACTAAATGTTTTTTCAGTACCCAGAAACGCCATTTTACCAAGCACTGTAGCCCCTACTACTTTTAGGCAGCTAAAAAGATTGTTTCAAGCATTTCTCTCTAAAGCAGCCCCTCCTCGATTTTTCCAATAGCTTCTAAATTTTAAAAATAAGAACAAAAATTTAATGTTTTAGTATGACGAATTGAGAAAACGACTTTTAAAGTTAATTTTGTTATCAAAAAAGCACAAATAGAGGAAATTTTTTTTGTTTTGGCAACAGTGGTCTGAGATAACCGTAATCAGAAACTGAACCTAATCTTTTAGGTCGTGTTCTCGCTGTAACTCGTTGTGTTTTCCTTCATAATTTTAAAATCGAAATAAATAAAATGTCGAACGATGTGCATGAGGTGAACGGGGATTCGGACGAGCTCGGGCAAAACAGCGAAGATCCGAACCAGAAAAAGTCGGCGAAACACGACAGCGGAGCGGCCGACTTGGAAAAAGTGACTGACTATGCGGAAGAGAAAGAGATCTTCTCCACCGACAACAATGATGAATTCAAAGGGGTATTATGAATGTTAAAATGATTGGCTAAAATAACCGGTTTTTTTTCGATAGGCCATGAGTATAATCGGCGACCGACGGAATAAAGAAGCTGCTGAGAAAATGGAGAAAGAACGTGAACTCCTGAAAGTTTCCATTAAAAAAGAAGATGTTGATCTTATTGTAAGTTCTCGTCAAAAATCCATGGAAAACTACCGAAAATTCTGTGAAAATCAGGTTTCTCTGACCTAAAATCATGAGGGAAAATTCCTCAAAATCCTGCCAAATGGGGTTTTGCTGTCAAAAAAAAAAAAAAAAAAAAAAAAAAACTTGTAAAAATGGGGGTTTTGTCATATCAAACTAAGGGAACTCTCTTATATCCTGCAAAAATGAGGTTTTCGTTGTTGAAGATGCAATATGTGCTTGTGTCGTTGTTGAAGATGCAATATGGCATTTTGGCCACTTTTCAGGGGAAACAAAAAAAACTGAATTGTAGTCTTCAGATTTCAGATATAACATATTATCATTTTTGGCGGTTGAACTGCTTTTGATGAATGTTTTTACATAAGTTAACTGCTGTAGACAGCAGTAGCAAAACGATGCTGCAGTAGACAACAATTTCATTTGGCCCAAAATGCGAGTTAGCTCATGCTGCATCTTCAACGACGTTTTGCGGCTTAAAAACTGGGGAAATTCCTCGAAATCCTGTCAAATTGGGTTCACTGTCAAAACAAAAATCCCTGCAAAAAGGGGGTTTTTGCCATTTAAAACTAAGAGAACTCCCTAATATCCTACGAAAATGAGATTTGCTGTTAAAAAGCTGAGGAAACTCCAAAAAATGGAATTCCGCAGCTTAACAAAGTGAGGGAAAATTCCTCAAAATCCTGCCAAATGGGGTTTCGTTGTTAAAAAAAAAAAAAAAAAAAAAAAAAAAAAAAAAAAAAAAAATATCCCTGCAAAAATGGGGTTTTTGTCATATAAAACTAAGGGAACTCCCTAATATCCTACAAAAATGAGGTTTTGCTGTTAAAAGTTGAGAAAACTAAAAAAATGGAGTTTCGCGGAAAAAAAAAGAAGAATCTCCCTAATTTCCTGAAAAAATGGATATTCGCGGTTAAAAAACTCAGAGAAAATTCCTTAAAATCCTGCCAAAGTACGGTTTCGGTGCAAAAAAAATAAATAAATAAAACCAGCGAAAATTGTGTCAAATAAAACCACCTAATATTCTACAAAAATGGAGTTTTGCTGTAAAACTCCCTAAAATGTTATAAAAATGGTGTTTTGCTGTTTTTTTAATGGCCTTGCCAAAACTAGAGGTTTTGTCATTAAAAACCCGAGGAAATACCCTTATTTACTCCCTTACTCTTTGGGAAAAAATGGGGTTTTGCTGTCAAAAACTTAAGATAACTACAGAAATTCTGGCAAAAATCTGTATTTGCTGTCCAAAAACCAAGAATTGGGGTTCTCTGTCAAAAAAAAAAAACCCAAGAAAACTCCCTGAAATCCCATGAAAATGGGTTTTTTCTGTTCAGAAACCAAGAGGAAAAAACCCTCGTCTTATTTCGGGTTCCCTTATTCTGTTTCCAACGATTTTTCCCTCCGAGTTTTTCGAGGGTCCCCAAGTCATGGATTGGCGGACATCTGCTAAACTCCATTTTGTTTTTTGTTTTTTTAGGTGACTGAATTTGAAATTCCGAGGCCTAAAGCGGAGCGAATTCTCCGAGAACATCATGGGGACGTCGTCGAAGCATTGACTGCTCTCACTTATTAATTCACTGTGTTTCAATTACTAACTTTAAATAAATTCAAAAAAACAATTTTCGTCTAAACCGATATTCTGGGTATCTTTTTAACCCTCGGAGACTTCAAAGTGTTCATGTTTTTTGGTTTGTGGGTTTATATCAGCCATAAATAAAGTTAAGTTACCCGTCATTAAAATCAAGAAAAATTATTCATATTTTGGTTGTAAAATAGAATCAAAAATACTTGTAAATACTGTCTGGAGTTTGTAATAATATAAAATTTTATATTAGTGTATTTTATTCCTTACCTTAAATTACATTAATTATAATATTTATAATAAATTCTGAGACTCTATGGAAGGAGGAAGAGGCGATTCGTGTTTTTCTGGAACATTTTTCATTCAAAAAAATTGAGGAGAACCCAAGGATCAGTACAAGTTTATAACCTAACTTAGCTGCTACCCATGCTCCAGTTTTCAGAGCTCTCCTTGGCAGAAAGTATTTTCTTGGGCTTCGAAGGCTCATAGGACATATGCCTTTATCTTGTTGCATTATGGCAAATTTCATCGTTGATAGCCATCCTACAGTCATTTTTGCAGGCTTTAGCTAGTCATATTGCCGCCATTACTGCAAACAGCCAGAAAAAGTTACCCCACTCACACTTATAAGTTAATAACAGAACTCAGCAGCACATGCCTGTTTTCAGAACTCTCCTCGGCGGAAGCCATTTTCTTGGGCTTCGAAGGCTCATAGGAATAGCCATCCTACAGCCACTTTTGCAGGCTGTAGCTAGTCATATTGCCGCCATTACTGCAAACAGCCAGAAAAAGTTACCCCACGCACTAATAAGTTTATAACGAACTCAGCAGCATATGCCTGTTTTCAGAACTCTCCTTGGCGGAAGCCATTTTCTTGGGCTCAAAGGTCATTCGCCTTTATCTAGTAGCATTATGGTAAATTTCATCGTTGATAGCCATCCTACAGCCATTTTTGCAGGCCTTAGCTAGTCATATTGCCGCCATTACTACAAACAGCCAGAAAAAGTTACCCCACTCACTAATAAGTTAATAACAGAACTGAGCAGCATATGCCTGTTTCCAGAACTCCCCTTGGCGGAAGCCGTTTTTTGGGCTTCTAAGGTCATTCGCCTTTATCTAGTTGCATTATGGCAAATTTCATTGATAGCCATTCTACAGCCATTCTTGCAGGCTTGAGCTAGTCATATTGCCACCATTACTGCAAACAGACATTTTTGCTGGCTTCAGCTAGTCATATTGCCGCCATTATTGCAACAGCCAGAAAAAGTTACTCACTCACTTATTAGTTCATAACAGAACTCAGCAGCATATGTCTGTTTTCAGAACTCACCTTGGCGGAAGCCATTTTCTTGGGATTCGAAGGCTCATAAGGTCATTCGCCTTCATCTAGTTGCATTATGGCCAATTTCATCCTTGATAGCCATTCTACAGCCATTTTTGCAGGCTGTAGCTAGTCATATTGCCGCCATTACTGCAAACAGCCAGAAAAAGTTACCCCACTTACTAATAAGTTTATAAAATTATAACCAAACTAAGCAGCATGTGCCTGTTTTCAGAACTCACCTAGGCGGAAGCCATTTTCTTGGGCTTCGAAGGCTCATAGGACATATGCCTTCATCTAGTTTGCATTATGGCAAATTTTGTCGTTGATAGCCATCCTACAGCCATTTATGCAGGCTTTAGGCATATTGCCGCCATTACTACAAACAGCCAGAAAAATTTACCCCACTCACTAATGAGTTTACAACCGAGCTCAGCATATGCCTGTTTTCAGAACTCTCCTTGGCAGCACCATGAAACACGCTGTTTGATTTGAAGGCCATATAAATTCAATTTTTATTGTACAAATTCTAGGTAGAGAAAAAAGAAACAATTTACATCTTTTTTTTATTAAACCTTGGAATAGATGACACAAATTTCCTCAGCGTCAAAACAAAAAAAAGGTAGTCGAGGGAAGAAACTGTTTTACAATATTATACATAGAATTAAACACAAATTAAGCTCTTTTTGACATACTCCTAGTATAATACAGTGACTCATCGAGTCCCAAATTTTGAACTTTTAAAAAATTCATTTGGTTTTTTTTCCTACGATACAAAGCCATGTCTAAAAAAGCATTGTGAAATTTTGAAGAAAGTGAATCTAATAAATTACTATTGGATTTTATACAAAGAAAAAGCTGTTAAAAAAACCTTAAAATCTTACAAATTAACTATGAAATACACTTTTTTTACAAACATAAATGTCTAAATGAGGTAACGATTTGTATTGTTGATTTTAACCTTTAGTGAAATTCTAAAATAAGCTAAATATGGAGAGAAAATAAACTTATTAACTATTGTAACCAAAATTATTGTGAACACATGAATTAACTAAAGCACACATGGTCCTGGCGCATATCACAGAACACTTATGGCATTTAGATTTGGGTGGGGTGGCGCCTCTTAACAAAATAAAGAAAAATAAAAAATAAAATGAGGAAAAATTTAGAAATGAAAGACTTTGGTATTAAGAAATGCCAGGGATGAAAAAAAAATGAGAATAAAAAATAAGAGCTTTTTGTCCCGACTCACTTCTAGCAACCAAAATTACAGCATTACATGCAAAAAAAGAACAAAAAAAAAAAAGGAATCCTACAGTCTAAACGTATTTACACTTTTTGACCTGCGGAAACGACTGGCCGAAGGGGACATCGTTTAGATATCACAGTTTCCGACAGAAAAAAAGCCCCGAAAAAAGGAACAATTTAGGGGAGACAAAATTGGGGGGGGCAATAGGGGGTTCCACTTATATACAAGTTTGATTATTTGTCACTTTCTCACCACATGAAAAAAACAAAAAACAAAAAATACACTCTTCGTGCCTTTATTTTTTTGAAAATATCACAAAAAGAACAAAAAAAAAGCTGAACTTTCAGCGAGACTAGAAATCAGAAAAATTAACAGGACAGAAGAAAACAAAAAAATTATGAATCGCCCGTCTGAACGGAGTACGGCTTCTGGGCGAGGGTGACCGTTGAGGATTTTCTGTCCGTTTGAAATCGGGCACGAGTGTGTCTGGATGAACTAGTGATGAGAGAGTAGGTACTGATGGACTCAGCTTTGCTTGACTCGCTTTCTGGGCGGTCCGATCGGCGGTATCTGCTGTGTCGCTAGCGCTCGAAACGCCTCCGCGATCAAATGCGGGTGTGACATTATCATGCTTTTCCAACCTGCAGTGTCCATAACTTCAGTCGCATGCCTGCAAAACAAAAAAAAAAATTATTAATCATCCTTGAGCTAGACCTATTATTGCAGGCTTTAAAGCAAATAGGCAGCAAATACTCTTGGCCTTATAGAAGTCAATCACGATCTAGCATTATAGCAGGCATTGATAGACGCCGACAGATAATTTACAGGCTGTAGGGTAGGTTGAGGATACCATTCTTAAGCTAGACCTAATATTGCATGCTTTACAGCAAATAGGCAGCAAATACTCTTGGCCTTGTAGGAATCAATCACAATCTAGCATTATAGCAGGCATCGATAGACGGCCGAGAGCTATTTTACAGCCTGTTGCGTAGGGTGAGGATACCATCCTTTAGCTAGACCTATTATTGCAGGCTATACAGCATATACTCTTGTGCTTATAGAAATCAAACACGATCTAGCAGGCAATTATAGCAGACAGACGATTATAGCAGGCAATAGACAGCCGACAGGTATTTTACAGGCTGTTGGGAAAGTAGAGGATATTATCCTTTGGCTAATGCTATGCAGGCTTTACATCAAATTACAGAAGTACTAAAAAACCCAAAACAACAGTAAGCTTCAAATATTTACAAAGGTCATTCACCTCTGGCATGCTTTACAGCACATTACATCACTGACTGACAGCCAGCAGCCTTTTTATCAAGCTGAATAGGCTTAGGAGAGGCAGAGGACATCCAGCATTTAAGCAGGCAATGATAGGCGACAGCAAATTTATAGGCTGTAGAGACTTCTGGGAAGATAGAGGATATTATCCTTCAGCTAATCCTACGCAGGTTTTACAGCAAATTACAGAAGTACTAGAAAACCCAAAACAACAGTAAGCTTCAAATGTTTACAGAGGTCATTCACCTCAGTCATGCTTTACAGCAAATTACATCACTGACTGACAGACCACAGCCTTTTTATCAGGCTGCATAGGCTAATGGAGAGGCAGAGGACATTCGCTTTTAGCTAGTCCTATTGCATTATGGCAAATTACATCACCGATTGACATCCTAGGGCCCATTTTTACAGGCTGCATAGACAATGGACAGGCAGAGGACATTACTCCTAAGCTAGTCCTGTTGCTTAGAAAATTACAACAGAACTAGAAACCCCACAATTTCAGTTTCGCTGCATGGAATTACCAAGATATCCACCATTATCTAAACCTAATGCCAACATCATTGATGGACAACCCACACTGTATGGGCTTATAGACAGCTGAAAGATCCTTCAGCTAATTCTATTCCTTACAGCAAATAACAAAAGCCTTTTGCTTAACGGATTTGCAGCTATGAAGGCCCAAAAAGTCAAATAATGAGAAGTAAAACTTACGTGTTTATGAATTCAATTGCTTGGGCTTTCAGCTGATCCGCTGAATGGAGATCGGCAAGGACAAGAATATCGGCGGCGTTATCAATCGATAAATCGGCACAAAGTGCTTCCTCACACATCACTTTCAACCTTTCAAGTGCATACTGAAAAACATAAATGAATAAAAAATTTTGTTTGTAATTTTTGTATTTACTTTATCGGCAGCAGCCAAGAGATCATCAGCCATCCTTTCAAGATTGATGGCTTTTCCAGTATAAATAAACCGCAACATTTCTTTTAAGACTTCCTGTTCAACATCCGCGATTTCGACTCTGTTTAATTTACCTTCTTTCATCTCGTGCTCAAACATAGCCGCGAAAACCGGACTTCTCGCTGTAATCAAAAGATTAGTTTTCTTTTCTTTTTCATTAGGGATAATCTTACCTGCCAGGATAGCCTTGTGTGCTTGGAACTCCTTACCGTTGACTGATAATGTGACGTCGCTAAATTTCTGTATTTCAAACAACTGTCCGAGATCATCAGGGAGCCTGCATTCAGGAACTTTGAACTGTACCGCATTTGATTGGCCAGATATGTTTACACTATCTGCCACTACGCTAACCTAAAATAGAAAATTAAATTAATTTTAAGTTCAATGGACAAAATAAAACAAAATAGAAAAAAAAAATTGACTTAACTTTCTTACCTCACAAAAAATCGTTAATTTATCATCAGGCAGCAAGCCGTTGATTTCATCAAGAAGAAAGTCTCTACGAATAAATTTTTTGAATCCCCAGTCTTTTCCTTGAACGAATCTATATGCTCGTTGACTCTCTATAAACAAATTGATTAAAAAAAAGATAGAAAAAAAAGAAAAATACTTACCCATTGCCTTTGTTTCTTCTCGTTTGGCGTTGAGTATCGAAAATTTGAATTTCGCTCTTACTTCTGATTTGTTACACGAAACTAGGAGTAAATAAAGGGAAAGGTAGTCTTTACTTTCTTCGTCGAGCCCTTTCGGATTCACCCGTAAGCACCATTTAAGTTTATCGTTGGTCCCGGCGGAAAACGTCGAGGATTTTAGGACTTCGCCCATCTCCTCTCGACAGAAGCTGAAGTTGTTTATAGTCCACATATAACTGAACTTTACAACTTTAACCTATAACAGAAAAAAAAATGCTGTGAGATTGCATACTAAAATAATTGCAAAGCTATTTTTCACCCAACTTTATTTCAGACATCTCTTCTGAGACTGCTGACATGACGAAAATTGATAAAATGTAGGGTTTTTGGGGAAGTTATTTATTATAATTGATGCGGTTTACTCCATAGAAGGGCACATGAGGTTATTTGAGGGTTTCCTTGACGAATTGTATCAGGTGTGATTGACCTTGGATTAAAAAAAAATGGGAAGGCGTGTGTGTCCGGGAGGCGGGACCCCACAGCAGCTGTCACCCAAGCATCAGAAACAAGCCAATGAACTCTGATAAAATGTGAAGCCCACAAAGAACGGACAATATTTTTTTTCGCACGAAAATTTCGAGGCCAAAGGACCTTCAAGGTTCTTTTTTGGACGAAAATCACCTACAAGGTGCCACTTAAAACTTCAACCTCGAAGTAAAAAAAAGTTTGCAAAAAACATTGTGCGAAATGCCAGAAAATGTTATTTTTGTCGCCCAAGACCTTCAGATCTTTACTAATTTTATAAATGGCCCGAGGAAAAGTAATAGGTTTTGAAATTTCTAAAATCCGGCACGAAGAGGCGATGAACTCGAGATTTATATTTTTTCTCGATCGCGATTTTCTCAAGAACCGTTGCGGTACCGTAGTATTCGGCATTTCGGGCCAACGGCCTCTCAGGTGTCGTCGTACGAAGAGGCACCCGCGACCTAAACATAGACGAGAAATCGCTACGGAGCAGAAAGAACGGCCGGACAAACGAGCGGACGTTCACCCTTTGAGGCCCCCCCTTCCCAGGTTCAACGCCCCAGGCCAATTCTATCTACCTACATCCCGAACTCTTTAATCGTTCGCACACGTCCAGATTATGAACAAGAAAAAACAAAGCTTTAAAATATAACAACCGAATCCTTCTTATTTTCATCGCCAGATCAACCTAATCTACAAAATTTACTAAAAACGCACACTTTTTGAGCCAAAGAGGTCTAGAAGACCAGCTTTCCAAAAGCTACAGGCAAGAAGGCGACAAAAATGATAAATTTTTTAACGGGGTAATACGGGGGTCTAGAAACACATTTTCAAAAAATATACAAGCGAGATGGGAGCCAAAAATGATCAATTTTGTGGCAACGGGGGGTAGAATAAGCATTTTCAAAAACCCACTGTCGAGAAAGCCCAAAAATGATCACTTTTGAGCCGAATAGGTCAAGAAAAGACCAATTTCACAAATCTACAAGCAAGATGGCGTCCAAAATGATCACTTTTTGGGAAAAAGAGGACCAGAAAATACCCATTTTTCAAAATCTACAAGCAAGAGGGCGCACAAAATGATCACTTTTTGAGCCAAAGAAGTCTAAAAGACCAATTTTTCAAAATCTAATGCCAAAAAAGCCCCAAAAATGATCACTTTTTGAGCAAAAACGGTCAATAAGAGCAGCTTTCCAAAATCTACAAGCAAGTAGGCGCCAAAAATGATCACTTTTTGGGGAAAAGAGGTGTAAAAGACCAATTTTTCAAAATCTAATGGCAAGAAAGCCCCAAAAATGATCACTTTTTGAGCCAAAACGGTCTATAAGAGCAGCTTTCCAAAATCTACAAGCAAGATGGCGCCCAAAATGATCACTTTTTTAGGCCAAAGGGGACCAGAAAATACCTATTTTCCAAAATCTACAAGCAAGAAGGCAATGATCACTTTTTGAGATAAAAAGGTTTAGAGGACCAGCTTTCCAAAATCTACTGGCAAGAAGGCGCCTAAAATAATCAAATTTTAAGCCAACGGGATCTAGAAGGCCCATTTTCAAAAATTCCCTATCAAAAAGGAGCCAAAATTATCACTTTTTGAGCCAAAGATGTCAAGAAAAGGCACATTTTCCAAAATCTACAAGCAAGAAAGCGCCAAAAATGTTCACTTTTATGAGCCAGCGAGGTTCATACCCGCTTTTATCTACCATCTTATCATGATGATTACTTGGGAAAAAGTTTGTACACGTGGTTTTCTGCGGTACCGTGACTAATCGTTGTATAATAACAAAATTAATAATAAAAGGTGCTAAATGCTTTATTTAAATAAAAAGATTTTTAAAAAAAGAAGCTACAAAAACCTATGAGTTTAAACTGTGAAAGCGTGAATTTGACGCCAGGCTTTCCCAGCGATGAGAAAAAAAAATGGGAAAGAGAAATTATGAGTTTATGTAACTGGTAGATTTAGAAAGGGTCCAGAGGGCTGTTACGTATACTTCACGTCCTATTTTCTTCGATTCGCATAATAGGTTTCACGTTGAAAAAGGCGGAATTGGAGGAGGCCTGGGACAAATATCCCTGGGAAATGAGGGAAGGCCCGCCCACCCTTGAATCCCTGGCCGACCCATCTGTTTTCCTTTCCAAATCAATAGCGGCAAGGCTGCACACATACGTCCACCGATGGGGACCCTCCAAGGTCGGACGCCCTACGCCATTTTCCACACCTCACCTGTTGGAATTTTCTCCCCCTCTTTACAAAAATAAAAACCCGAAGGTTTCTTCTTTAATTAACACTTCATAAATTTACAAAAGAATAATAAGAATTAGGTCGAATAAAATAATAAAATTTGAATTGTATGGTATTTAGAAGTACTAGTTTGATGAGCTTCCGGCGAAAACTTCCTTAAAGAGAAGGAACAATGTAGGAGGGGGAAGTATAAAGGAGAAGTTTAAGGAGGCGGATTTTTTTCCAAAAAATGTTTCAAGTTATTTTTCTAATATAAATGATCACTTTTTAGCCAAAGAGGCCAAGAAAAGGCACATTTCCAAAATCTACAAGCGAGAAGGCGCCAGAAATGATCACTTTTTGAGCTTAAGAGGCCAAGAAAAGACAAATTATCCAAAATCTACAAGCAAGAAGGCGCCTGAAATGATCAATTTTTGAGCCAACGGGGTCAAGAAGACGCATTTTCAAAGAGCTCTTATCAAAAAGGCGCCAAAATGATCACTTTTTGAGCCAAAGAGGCCAAGAAAAGACACATTTATCAAAATCTACAAGCAAGAAGGCGCCTGAAATGATCAATTTTTGAGCCAACGGGGTCAAGAAGACGCATTTTCAAAGAGCTCTTATCAAAAAGGCGCCAAAATGATCACTTTTTGAGCCAAAGAGGCCAAGAAAAGACACATTTATCAAAATCTACAAGCAAGAAGGCAACAAAATGATCAATTTTTGAGCCAACGGGGTCAAGAAGACCCATTTTCAAGAAGCTCTTATCAAAAAGGCGCCAAAATGATCACTTTTTGAGGCCTATAAAGTTTTTTTTCCAAAATATACAAGCAAGAAGGCTCCAAAAATGTTCACTTTTTAGCCAACCAGGTTCATCATACCCGCTTTTATCAAACATCAAGGGTATCACAATTTCATGAGTTTTATCACGATGCTTACTTGGGAAAAAAGTTTGTACTTAAAAAATTAAGTATCAAGGTAGAAATAATGGGCTTTTGACGCAAGGGATGTCCCTCTGACAAAGGGTATAAGTATGAAATTTCTACCTACTAAAAAATTTTTTTTCCCACCACAAATTCAAAAAACATAAGGAGTAATTGGTGAAAATCGGCACAATGGCCGTAGTGAATTTTTTAAAATTTTAAACACATATCTCCGCCATTTTTTCAAAAATCGCCCGCGTTACAACGGAAAATTTGGTGAAAATCGGTTGAAAACTGTGGCCGTAAAGTGTTCTGAAAAATGCTACGGCCAGCCGGCACCACAGACGAAATTGAGATCGGCATAACATATTCGATTTGATCCTACGGGATCCCAAAAAGTGGAAGGTAAAACAATAAGTTCAGTTTCACAACTTGAGGTGGATAACCTTTTTCAAGTTGGGTGACCCCGTACAGTTATCTCTAAAAGACCACCTACCTTCAGCAATACCATTTTCTTCCAATATTAAATTTTCAAAATATAAACTGATATTGCACGATATGTCGTTATCAAAGAACCTTCATCTCCCCACTCAAGGATGAGCCAAGGTCAAGATTGAAAACCCCATTTTGTGAACTTAATGAAAAAGAAACTTTTCTTACCTGGGTATAACACCAGTTTTCAGCGACCGGCATACTCGCCTCCTGCGGTGGAGGGCTTGGAACCCGAGAGACGGCCATGCTCGAGCCTACCCGAGAGCAATCGCTCACCACCGGCAGCCTGAAAAAAAGAAATTTTTTTTAGAAAGTGAAAGTAACACTCCCACAGCTTATCTAAGAAGGGAAAGTTGTCGGGGAAGAAATAAAATTTTACCGATTAGATCTGAAAATAATAAAAGCGACTTTTCTTCGAGTAGGCAATGCCTCCGCTTCATTTTCCATTTTTGACAATTTTTTATTTTTTTTAAGTCATATGTTTTGGGGTTTTTCGAGGGAGTGCGAATCGATTCAACCGCCTCGGAGACCTTGGTTTTTATGATGATTCAAAAGGCGCAAATCTTTCCTAAAGATGGGAGGGACCCAGGAGGACATTCACCTCTCCAGACGAAAAATCACAATTCACAAAAGAAACCATTTTATCGAGAGGTTTTACCTCAGGTAACATCTCTAATTAAAAGCCGATAAAAATAGAAATGAACTTTTTTGGGATATTCTCTCCAAAATTTATAAGCCCCCTCATGTGTTCGACCCCTTCAGAAGCTCCCCGAGGGGAGAAGACACGAGGGAGGGTGGACGAGAGTTCAACAACCCCGATGAGATTTCGGTCTGGGAGGTGAAGAAACTAACTCTGTCAAAGGCTAACGCACTCAAAAATATTTTTCATCATCCATTTTTTTTTTCAACTTCAATATATTTCTCTTTTAAACCAGGAACTAAATTTTATATATTTTTAGATTTTAAGATCATTGACCTCCCCAGATATATCTTCACAAATGATTCTAGATTTTTCCAAAGAAAATAGAAAATACTCACATGTTAAAAATTAGTTGTTTTATAAACGCAATTTGAAACATATGTAATTTTTAACGTTGCATAATGTGCACGTGGATTTTCCCCACGTGCATACAGCCTTGACACGTGGTTTATATTTTAAAGGGAAAAAATAATTAGAACAGAGGTTTTTTTTGAGGCTTTCGGTATTTAGGTTTCCTTCAGCTAGGGCAAGGAGGTCTATTTTTATAAAGAGAAAACTCAATCTTTTTGAATTGAATAAAAAACTGAGAAATGTATAACATGAATTTTTTAAGGATCAAAAATTACTGAAAGGCCTTGGCGGCACTTGAATAATACATCAACTCTCAATTTTCCGTTAACCTTGCTCAGAAGTGATCTACTTTTATAAATTTTTATAAGACAATTTGGACAGAAATTTAAAAAAATACTGGTTCAAACAATGGCTAAAAATCTGTCAAAAATAGACAAAGTTATAAATGTTTTGTAATAGAATTTATAGCGAATAATTAACCGTAATAAAAAAATTAGTCAAAAAAATGACGTAGGTAGTTATTTTTAATGAATTGCCTATAGATTATTTTTATTAATACGTTTTATTAAGATTGCGAATTTTTAGCGTTTTGAACAACAAAATGTCCGGACTTCAACCTTCAAAACGGGGAAGATATTGAGGCAGAGATTGCTGAATGATGAAGGATATTTTTGAAAGAATTTGGCGTATAAAAAACAGCTTAAATCTCCACCAGTTTTGCGAATTTTGAAAAAATCTGTTGACCTTTTTAAGATCATTAAAGCGGGAAGATTCGCTGAAAATTTGGTGAAAATTGGATGAAAATAGGGGCCGTGAAGGGCCTCCTAAAGCTCCTGGATGAATGTCTAAAAACTGAACTTTGGACAGACGGATCTCCCACATTTTTGGGTATTTCGAAAAAGCATTTTTAGGGCAACTATAAAAGGAAGATTCGGTAAAAATTTGGTGAAAATCGGATGAAAATTGCGGCCGTGAAGTGTTACGGCGGCGAGCGGCGTCAGGGGCAACCTCATAACCGCTAAAATTATTCATCCACGTGGCCCGGAAGTCCAAAAAACCGTTCATGGTGGGTAATACAATAACGTCACTTTATGCCAGTTCACACGAGAAAACATCAAAAAAGAACACTCTAACATTGACAATTTAATGTGTTTTTAATAAAAATTCACTTCATATTTTCAGTTTTAAAAATTGGCTTAATTAGTTTTAATTCTAACCTCATAACCGCTAAAATTATTCATTCACGGGGTCCAGAAGACCCCAAAAACCGTTCATGGTGGGTAATACGATACAGCCACTTTTTGCCAGTTAACATAAGTAAGAACAAAACTCTAACATTGACAATTTTATGTATTTTTAAGAAAATTTCATTTTATATTTTCAGTTTTAAAATGGCCAAAAAGGCCAAAAATTGACATAATTTTTAATAAACTTTTATTTTTATTACAGGTATACCTGGAGAAATTTTAGCGTTGTAAACAATAAAATGTCTTACTTTAATATATCAAGCTGTTTTTTTTTTAGGTTCACATATTTAGAAATATTTTAAACCGTTTTCTTGGTTTTTAATGGCGTTAAAGAATTAGTCGTCAAGCGTCACGTGGAGGCGGGCTAACCTTGTGATGCCCTCTCCTGAGGTCATGAGGTGCTCAATCGTTAAAATTCATTCCCGGGACGCCCTCCTTTATTAAAAATCACCGACCAAAACGTTTTTTTCATAGTTTCTTTTAAAGAGAGAGAGAAAAAAGTGGGAGTTAAAACCGTCACGAGGGTAAGACAAATTAAGAGCTTGAAGGGCACCATGAAGGTCCTAAACCGCAAATACTTTTTTATAAGGAAATTAAAAGATTGAGAATATTCGAATAACCTGGGTATGCTAATAGGTCGAGAGAGAATTATTATAAGAGTGGCGGAGTGTGATCAATATTCCCGGGCTCAGCCTCCTCCACTTCAAATGGTTTCTGTCCCTTTCTATTCAAAATATTCTTCAGGGAACTACAAACGGAGGGGGAAGTACAAAAGAGGGGAAGTATACCGGAGGGGAAGTATAAAGGAGGGGAAAGTATAAAGGAGGGGAAGTATAACGGAGGGGAAATTT
This sequence comes from Orius insidiosus, assembly GCA_014119065.1. Lineage (NCBI taxonomy): Eukaryota > Metazoa > Arthropoda > Insecta > Hemiptera > Anthocoridae > Orius > Orius insidiosus. Next base: position 45,175 of record JACGAQ010000396.1, on the reverse strand, counting down.
TTTGTCTCAAAAAATTTTCAAGGTATTTTTTTCAAAAAAATTTTTAAAGTTTTTTTTTCAAAATTTTCTTTAATTATCAAGGTAGAAATAATGGGATTTTTGCCCAAGAGAAGTCCCTCTCGTAACCGGTGGACGTATGAAATTTCTCCCTACTAAAATGATAATTATTGTAGAAAATTGATAATTTTTTTTACACTAAAATTTTTTAAAAAATATAAGGAGGATTTGGTGAAAATTTGGTGCTCCCCAAAGAAGATTGTATTAAAATTTGGTGAAAATCTTCAAGAGGCCGTGAAGTGTTCCGGAAAAATGCTACGGACGGCCGGCCGGAACCACAGAAGAAGTTGGGATTTGACCCTCCGGGGTCTGGAAGACCCTTCCCCAAAAGCGTCGAGGGTATCACAATATAAGAAAGTTAAAATACGGAAGTTTGACGCACCTTGACCTATAACGTACCCTTCAGGATGCCCTTCCAGGAGGCCCTTTTTCAATAAAAACAGGGGGCTCGAGGCTCTTGGGAAACGGAAACCTTGGATCTTCTTTGTTGAGCGCTGCTTCGGGGTTATGTTCAAGGTTCTTTACACAACCCGAACTCTACAGGTAGACCCACGCCTTTTCAAATAAAAATTATTTTTGAAAAAATTGCAAATTGAGCTCATAACCTTCGATATTAACCTTGCTCATTTCAATGGCAAACGTTTTGTAATCGCATATAAACGTCCCATTATATAAAATTTTAAAGACCAAGGTTTTGAGGAAGTAGTTTTTTTTATAAATTTGAAATTGAGGGGAAGATCCGTTGGTAACTGTTTAACTCTCCCTCCCCGCGGGCAATTAGGCCGTTGCCCTGTGATTGACTTGCGTTTTCAACTCGCAGTCTAGGGCAGAGGTCGAAAACCCCAAGTGGTCTTGAATTCCCGCTTATATAGAAGAAAAAAAAATCAATTTTTCAAAATGAAAACGTGAAAGTGAGAGAAACTAGGGCCTCAATTTCTCCGGTAGTGGAAATAAGCTCGTCATTGTTTCGTTACATAAGATGCTTTACAAACTTTCATAATTTTTGACTTTCTAAATGACATTTAGAGAACTAGATTTTTGTTCTTCCTTGAAATTTTAACCTCTAATGTGAATGTTCCCTTTTGTTCAAGGTACCGTCCTTCGGCTTTCTAAAGCGAAGGGCCTTCAGACCTTTTTTAGATTTTTAAAAGAGGAAGGGAAAGTGTGAAAGTGATAATCTAGAAGACTTCCTGAGTGGTGGGGGAGGATTTCCCAATCCGAAAGACAATAAGCCCCAGGAAGATCCGAACGCCCTTGGCTCCACGTGTCGAGCCCTAAAAAGACCAGGTAACCATCTAACAAAAGAATTTTAAGCTCAGGGTCGCTGGACATCACGCTTTCATTTTTTTTCCCCACATACCTGATATTTTTCTTATTTTTAGTCATGAACTAGATTTTAGAAAAAGGGTCTTGAAATTTGGTCAGGGAGAGGTCGACCCAGTTGATAGGTTCGCACGCCCTTGGTATACCCTCGAAAAACGATTCCGCAAAAATGCGCGCGCGGGGAGGGAAACTGGCGGATCTCAACGCTGACCTTGCACCGGCTCCGCTAAGGTCACCCCCATGAATCCCACTTTCCTGATTAAAATAGACCAAAAACCATTTTCACTCAAGAAAAACTCAATTACATAATTCAAAAAAAGAAGGGAGAGGATTAATTAATAAACATTATATAAAACAACCTAATTTTATGGCTTGGTTGGCAAAATCTATTGTCTTAGGCTGAAAAAAAAAAAGAAAACAGGAAACATCATCTCGCAATCGTTTAAATAGACGATAATGTCCTCATTAAAAAAAAAATAGGGCAGTGGAGCATCTCACATATAAAATAGAAATTTAAATTATAAAAAAATTGAAGGTGAAAAATTTACCTGGCGAGCGCCATCCTAATGCAAGAATCCAACTGGTTCTTGTGAGGCTCCACTTTGTCCCAGGGTAAATCCTTTTAATCCCAAAAAAAGGTGATATGTTTGTGGTTGACACTGTTGAGGCCGAAGGGAAAAAATAAGCGACACTCCTCGCACTTCGACTGCAGAGCACAGACTGAAGATTTGGTGAGTGGGGTTGACTCAAAACTCTCCCCTCCAACGAGGCATCATCTGGTCCGTCCCCTCTCTACACTCCGATACACAATCGCCCCTTCTTTTCTTTTATTTTCCACCCACATCAACAGGAAATTTCAAGCCACTCCACGTGAACATAATTGTCATCAAATTAATCCCTGACATCTTTCCCCCCTCCACCCATTTCGACCATATAGACCTTTGTTGCTACCGGTGGACATTGAGGATTATGAACTTGATTTCATATTTTGGAAAATCAAAATTCTTTATTCAGTTTTCCTCAGGAAAATGAAAATCATAGAAACTTCTCGATTTCAAAATAAAAATTGATCAAAAACGCAAAAAATCTAATGATCTAATTAGAAGCAGGCGTAGAGGGGTGAGAGGGAGATAGAGATGAGAGAATACTGAGTTAGTATTAATTTAAAAATGTTTGAAATACCAAAAGTAGCAAGAAGAAATACCAAGTTAGAAACTGATTTGAAACTCCTGGAGCGTGCGCAGAAGGATCTGCACGTTAAAGACGTCAGATGACTCAAGATATGATGGAGAAACGATATGAACGACGTCAAATATGCCGTCAAAATCCTTCTGCGCATGCTCCAGGCGTTTCAAAATGCGGTTGAACTTAGCAATTATTTTTACACAACTTGAGATACTTTAATTTCATCGATTTTTTGCCCCCCCCCCCCCAATCTTATTGTCAGGTTTTGGCTTCTTTTGAGCGAGAAAAACCATTTTTTCAGTTTTTCTTGGTTTTTTGACCAATTTTTCAAAATTTCCTCCAAAACTGTTATCCATTCCGTAGTTTTTATCAAGTTTTTGGGCTTTCCTTAAGTCTTTCGGTTTCGGCCGAGAAAACCTCATTTCAAGGAGATTTTGACGGTTTTTGGAACAAAAAACCATCCTTGTCAACCAATTTTTTGGCGTTTTTCTCGGGTTTTCGGCCTTACTTCCCTTGTTTTACTTTCCACCTTTTTGAGCGTTTGTATTGCCCTCCAATTACCGGATTTTCCATCACTTTTTCAACCCCCCCCCCCCCCATACAAAAAGATTAATGAGTAAAGCCGCCTGTTCTTCGACTCACGCCTCACCCCTTTCAAAAGGCAAATCTTACGCTCACCCTTTAATTCATCATTTTTGCGTTTAAAAACATAAAAATTGGAGAAATTTTTTTTAATTTTATATAAAATGACCGTTTTTGGTGGAGGGTTTATGAAGAAATATTTAAATCAGGTCATTTTTCAACTTTCAGGTCAACTTTCTTAAATAAGTTATTTTTGTAAGCGCTAAAAGCAAATTCTCTGAGAAATTGCATTATCTCCCTAATCCTCCCGTCCGCCAGCCTTCAAAGCCATTAAAGGCTTTTTTTTAAATTATATTTTTCAATAATCAAGAAAAATATTCGAGTTTCAAAAGATAGCTCCTCTCTCTAACCCACTTGACGTCCTTCGACTCACCCCTTTCAATAGCAAAACTTACGCTCGCCAAGCTTCCCTTTTTTTTACTCTCTACTTTTTGAGCGTTTATATACCCCTAATACCCCTCTTATTACCGGATTTTCCGGAGTTTTCATCACTTTTCACCCCCCCCCCCCCCCAATAAAAAAGATTAATGACTAAAGCTGTTCTTCGACTCACCCATTTCAAAAGGCAAAACTTACGCTCACCCTACTTTTAATTCATCATTTTTACATTTCAGACGCCAATTTTTAATTAAAAAAAATTTTTGGAATCTGTAAACAAGAAATTTTTTAAATTTTTAATAAAATTGCCATTTTTGATGGAGTATTTCCATTTTTTGGAAGGAAAACCAAGGGCTCTGTAACAAATTCGGCTTTCCCAAAATGTGAAGAAATGTAAATTTAAATTAGGTCATTACCTTCTTTAAAGTTATTTTTGAAAGCGCCAGAAGCAAAATTTTACCTGAGAAATCATATTATCTCCATAATCCAGCCTTCAGAGCGCATTAACGGCGTTTTTTTTAAATTTTCTATCATAGAAAAATTTTCAAAAGATTGACAAATTGGAACACTTTTAAAGTTTTTACCCTGGGATAAATACCTGGGAACCTTTTCTAGTTTTTTTCTAGGTATTTCACTTTTTTTTTTCTCCTAGACAATCAAGTTTACCGTGAGATCTACAAGATGAACAGTTGGCTTTCTAGGAGGGAGGAGAAAAATCCTTTGTTGCTACACCCTCGCCCAACGACATTTTCCTCCATTCACCCCCTTTTTAACCCCTAACTTGATTTCTGTGGGGGAGTACACAAAGAAATATAAGATTTTACTAACCGTTGAGATATAGAAAGAGACGTACCTGTGTGATATTTTATCCAAAAGGTTGGAAAGTAAATTTTTAAGTTGAATTTCGAACACGTTATCACATTCTTGTGCCATTATGAACGATTAACATAAACGGTTGTGTTTTCTTTGTATCTGGAAAAAGTGGAGAAACGCGTATAGAAAGCTACCTCCCACCCTCGCACTTGTTTCCTGATTTCGAGTGAAACTCTCGTTTATTTGGAACATACAGGGGGGTAGGAATCCCTTCTCGCGCGGACCTTTTTTTTCCCTTCCCTAAAACCTTTCCGACTGAACGACTCTTCTGGATCTGGCCACTTTCTCATTTCACTCCCTCTTCCTAGTTTCCCTCCCGCTCTTCCAAAAATCGTCTAAAAAGTAAAAGTTTGAACAGCAAACTTTTTAATTTTGATCTTTTTGCTCGGTGATCCATGCAGATTGCTTTGATGACCTTCAACTGATGGCTCAACAATTTGGGTAAACATTGTCATCGATGAGGGTCAAAAGGGAGAGGAACACAGATAACAATTGACCTAAATTTCACCGGACAAACGAGCTAGGAAGTTTTTACAAAAAAAATATACTTACTCCGGTTCAGAATCCAAGATGACAGCTTTTATGAACTCTAGGGAAGAAGAAATCTAATATCTGAAACAGAATATAAACTTTAATTAACATTCTTGAAGAAATAGAAGTAGCTGCAGGTGGGGACATCACCAGGCGCCCAAAGGCTACAGCGATCATTCCCTTGCTCCGATTGGGCCGAAAAAATTCCAGAAGATCCTTCTTTATGTAAATGAGAACTCGCGTAAATTTCAGATCAAAAAACAGAAAAGTTTTAGAGAAAAACGGGTTTTTTGGGAAAACCTCAATATCTCATGAGCTAATGATCCCACAGAGCTCATTTTTTGGCAAATTATTAAACATCTACAAAGCTTAAAATTCAGAAAAAAATTATAAAACAGTGTTCTAACACCTCGAAAAATCCGAAAAAATTATGAGAGGTACATTTTAGGTCCCTCTAAAAACTGTATTAATTTGGCGTCGCTGCTTAGAAGGGAACTATTTTTTCTGACCTCTCAAAAGTTATAAAAATTAATTTTTCACCCTTAAAAGTTAGGGAAAAATTTCAAAAAATTTTCAAAGATGCGTCTTTAGATGCTAAATAGTTTGCAAAAAGAATGAGCTCTGTGCGATCATTAGTTCTTGAGATATTAAGATTTTTCTGAAAAAGAATAAACACTTTGAAAGCTAAAAATTCAGAAAAAAAAATTATAAAATAGTGTTCTAACACCTCAAAAAATTCGAAAAAATTATAATAGGTACATTTTAGGTCCCTCTGAAAACTGTTAATTTGGCGTCGCTACTTAGAAGGGAACCATTTTTTCTGACCTCTCAAAAGTTATAAAAATTAACTTTTCACCCTTTAAAGTATGGGAAAAATTTCAACATTTTTTCAAAAATGCGTCTTTAGATGCTAAATAGTTTGCAAAAAGAATGAGCTCTGTGCGATCATTAGTTCTTGAGATATTGAGGTTTTTCTGAAGAAGAATAAATACGTTTTTCTCAAAAACCGCATGGTTTTTTGATATGAAATTTAGGTCAGATCTTATTCACATAGAGAGGAATCTTCTGGAATTTTTTTTTGCCAAATAGGAGTATGGGGCAAAATGCTTCCCTTGGGGGTTGGTAAAACTGTTTCCAATTATAATGACAAGTTTTGATAAGAAATTCTGATTATTCGATTGTCTCTTGGCATTACACGCTAAAAATTCAGAAAAAAAATTATAACATAGTGTTCTAACACCTCGAAAAATCCGAAAAAATTATGAGAGGTACATTTTAGGTCCCTCTAAAAGCTGTATTAATTTGGCGTCGCTACCTCAAAGGGAACCATTTTTTCTGACCTCTCAAAAGTTATAAAAATTAATTTTTCACTCCTAAAAGTTTAGGAAAAATTTCAAAATTTTTTCAAAGATGCGTCTTTAGATGCTAAATAGTTTGCAAAAGGAATGAGCTCTGTGCGATCATTAGTTCTTGAGATATTGAGGTTTTTCTGAAAAAGAAAAAACGCGTTTTTCTCGAAAACCGCTCGGTTTTTTGATATGAAATTTAGGTCAGTTCTTATTCACATAGAGAGGAATCTTCTGGAATTTGTTTGGCCAAATAGGGACAAAATGCTTCCCTTGGGGTTGGTAAAACTGTTACCAATTATCATGACAAGTTTTGATAAGAAATTCTGATTATTCGATTGTCTCCTGGTATTACACGCTAAATATTCTGAAAAAAATGATAAAATAGTGTTCTAACACCTCGAAAAATCAGAAAAAATTATGAGAGGTACATTTTAGGTCCCTCTAAAAGCTGTATTATTTTGGCGTCGCTAACTCGAAGGGAACCATTTTTTCTGACCTCTCAAAAGTTTAAAAATTAATTTTTCACCCTTACAAGTTTGGGAAAAATTTCAAAAAAATTTCAAAGATGCGTCTTTAGATGCTAAATAGTTTGCAAAAAGAATGAGCTCTGTGCGATCATTAGTTCTTGAGATATTAAGGTTTTTCTGAAAAAGAATAAACGCGTTTTTCTCGAAAACCGCTCGGTTTTTTGATATGAAATTTAGGTCAGTTTTTATTTACATAGGGAGGAATCTTATGGAATTTTTTTGGCCAAATAGGGGCAAAATGCTTCCCTCGGGGTTGGTAAAACTGTTACCAATTATCATGACAAGTTTTGATAAGAAATTCTGATTATTCGATTGTCTCCTGGCATTACACGCCGGAATAGCCAACTAGAGATGAAGACAAAGGGGGTGTGCAATGAGACAAAAAAAAATCCAGGCCGCAACGTCTCACGATATGTAAATGTGCCGTGACATATAAAACCCATGACTTGTTACAAGTAAAAGTCTCCGCTGAGTTGAAAGTGTTCGGAGGGAAATATAAGACGGGCCGAAGTTGAGAAGTGAAAGCAACCCCGGAGGGAAAGAGGAAGTCGAGCGTTTTCATCCCCGCGCTCACGATTAGAAATTGCCGAAAAAAAAAATCTGAAAAGAATGAGAAAGTCCCACGAGCACCCTTTCTCATTTCCGCCCCTTGCGTAACATTTAAAAATATTTTTTTTAAACCACAAAAGATAAACAGCTTTAATTAGGTTAGAAAATGCTGCATGTGTTCTGAATTACTATCTTATCAAAATAAAGTCAAGATTCGGGTTTCCTTGGTGACTTTGCTGGTGATTCATCAATTTAAGATTACGTGTTGCGTAATTCGCAATTGAGATCTTTCTAGAACCCAGGTGTGAACATCCAGTAGATGACCGTTTTCCAAGCAGGTGTAGAACGGTCCCTTACAGCTGGTAGGCCTGAAGATTTGAATTTTTCGGATGGACGACATGTGCTGCCCACATCCTGTATAGAAAAAACGAGCACGATTGACCTCAAAAATTTCTTAATTAATCCTATCAGAAGTTAGACACAAAAAAAGGACTGGTACTGCTTTTTAGAAATGCCCGTTAGAGTTCAACCGGTTACCTGATATGTAGATTGCACTCGTGTGTTTTTCGCACTCGTTACGGTCTTAATAGTAACGGTTGAACGATTTAACAAACTCCTAAATTTTTCAATTCTTAACTGGACGGCTAACAGGGGAATTCGGGTCGCCCAGCAGAATGCGGAAAAAGGGTTGTTCCTCTGCCAAAAAACTAGGTAAAAAGCATTTTGGCCGATAGATTATGAAAATGCCCGAAGAAAGGGGGTTTCTAGGACAAAAAAATAAAGAAAACGCACAAAAATCAAGTGAAAAAGGAGAAAAACGAACAAAATTTCGGTAAAATGGGTGTTACTTGGCTGTTAGACAATAGAAAACAATAGCAAAGGGTGTTTCTCTGAAAAAACGGCGAAAATCCTTAAACAGGGATGTTTCTTAACCGAAATAACTGGGTAAAACTCTGGCGAAAAGCCGTTTAAAATACGCCATTGGGTGAGAGAGGCAGATAGTAGCTATTAAACCGAGAAAACCGCTCTTAAGTTCGGTAAAAAGGGATATCTCTGCCGATAGGCTATAGAAAACAGTGAAAATCAGGTGAAAAAGACGGATTTACGGGTAATAAACGGAGAAAAACGCTCAAAATTCTGCTAAGATGGGTGATTTTTTGGCTGATAGACAATAGAAAACAATGGCAAAGGGTGTTTCCCTGCGAAAAACGACGAAAATCAGCAAGAAAGGGATGTTTCTTGGCCTAAATAACTGAATAAAACTCGGGCGAAAAGCGTAGTTTTTGGCCATTTAAAAAACGCCATTGGATGAAAGAGGCAGACTCGTGGCTAGCAAACCGAGAAAAACGCTCTAAAGTTCGGTAGAAATGGAGTTCTCGGCCTTATAAACAAAAGAAAACAATGAAAAAATGTGTTTCTCAGAGAAAAAACCGAGGAAAACGACGAAAATCCGGATAAAACGTTGTTTTATGATCGAAAACTGGGAAAAACTCCACAATATCTGGTGTATCTTGGCAGGAAGATCGAAGAAAACGACCATAATACGATAAAAGTTGGGTTTCTGGGCAACAACACCAAAAAAAAAAGGCGCGAACGCCCCAAAAAATGGTTTTTCCCGGTCGATAGATAACCGAAAACGATCATGAAGAGTGTTTCCTGGGCCATTGAAAATGCATAGTTCTGTAGAATCCTTCAAGATTGTTAGGGATTTTCAAATAAGTGTAAGCAAAATCGATGTCAATGATACAAGAAAAACGTCAGCATGGACAGGGATGAGGTGCGCTGGACTATCAAAGCTGCAAGAGGAGGGGACTTGCGACCTGTGGCTGCTCCTGGATCAATAGACCAAGTAGGCGGCACCGACCCTCCTGTTTACATCCTATAATACACGCAATTTAACTGCAGTTTGATTGCTTTTTTTCGATCAAAAATCTCAAGAATCTTGACAAATTCAGACCGGTGTTCCTTGAAAAAAAAAAAAAGAATAAAGGAAGTAAAACTGCCAAGATCATAATATTTAATGTCCAATAGGGCTAATATGGGTGAAGGAGCGCCCCTGAACTACCTTCGAGGGACGCAGCGGAGAGTCTAAAGGCTGACTAGTCGAATACATTTTTATATATTTTGAAAAAGAAACGCTTTCCCATAAGTGAGAGGGCTCGAAAGCAGGGGATCCACTTCATGGAAGAGAACGTATATTGAAATTCTCTTTCCAACAACTTTCTTCCCTGAGGACTTTTTCTTTGGACGCCTAAAAATCTGAAAGACTGAAAAAGCTTCGTTTTTTTATAAGAAAAATTAGACAAAGGAAACGTTTTCTGGGTCAGGCAACCCAATTAACAATAATGTCCTCGGAGGATTCCACCTGCTCAAGTCTTCAACGACCTAAATTTGGAGAAGTAAAGGATTTTCATAAAACCTGATGAATGTAATGGAGAAAGAGAAAAAATAGGGTGGTTATGAAATCGGAGGCCCAATTAGTATCTCATCGGCCTTCCTTCGATTCAGCGCAAACCCGGAACGACAATGGCCGCCGGTGTTTCATTATTCCGCCTCTCAATGCTTCTCCCCTTTGCCCTAGATTTTGTGACATACACTTTTTAAAAAAATGTTTACAACTTACCGTTTTCTCCTATGAAGCGCGTCCTTCTCAGATCAACCACTGTATCCTGAAACAATAATGAAATCCGTGTGAATGTCATCTTGAGTTTCCGGGGGCCTTTTTTTCCGCAGGGTCACTTTGTGCTCTGTAGACCTTAAAAATAGGCCTAGACCCAGTTAAGCCCCATATCGTTTACCAATGAACCTCACTTCTCATTAAAGCGTCCATCAGCACATTTCACAATAAAAATAGAAACGGGGTCACCTAAGAGGTGATAGTACACGACCGGTTATTAACGAATTTTTAGTTTCTCGTTTATCAGCTTCCATAAATATAGCGTCATCCGTATTGCTTTTGTTTGATGACGTCATTGATGAGGCCATCCTAGTTCATATTTCTCGCGTGTACCATTAACAATTATTACAACGCTGACCCGATTTTTAATTTCAACAACTCCCACCCTTTTTAATTGCAAAAATACTTCAATTTAACTTCTCAACATAAAATCTATTGTAACGATTTCTACACAGCAAGGGTCTGTCACGCTATTACTGGGCCAAGCTGTTTTTTAAGGTCTGTATCATGTCTGTGGAAAACTAGGCAAGCTCTTAAGACCAAAAAAACTAGAAAAACTACCAAAAATCTGGAAAAACGGAGGTTTCTGCACCAAAAAACCAGGGGAAAACTCTTTAAAAGCTGTTAAAATGTGCTCTTCGCCATAAAATCGAGAAATTGGGCGTTTTTATAGGCAAAATCGGGTGATTCTCGGCTTTAAGATTGAGAAAAGCACCTAAAAATCCGACAAGATTGGCCAAAAAACTGTACAAAATTGTAGTTTGAAGAGCATCCAACGAAAACTTCCTTTAAGAAAAGGAACAATATAGGAGGAGGAAGTAAAGAGGGGAGGAAAGTAAAAAGGAAGGGAAGTATAAAGGAGGGGAAGCATAACGGAGGGGAAGATTAAGGAGGGGGAAGCATGAAGGAGGGGAAGTATAATTTCATGTATTTATGAATTAAGAAAATTTTTCCTTTTTTTCTCGGAAAATTTACTAAGTTATATAAAGGATTTAAGGCGAGAGTTTCAGGGAATCGTAATTTGCCCTTTCCGTATACGACTCACAAAACGGGAAGGATCTTCTCGTGGAGGCTTTATAACCTAGTTTCAGGGAGTCGTTCCCACTCGTCTAGTTCGTTATGTTCTCACTAGAGTAAATTCATGAATCGAAACATGGTTTTACTGATTAACTATAACAGCACATAAAAATTACCTATCCCTATAACCTTCGTAAAATATGACCTAACGTTTACTCGGAGTCGGGAAGTCGTTCACGTATACGACTCAGCTGAGTCGGGTCGTATAACGATTCCAACTCGAGGCTCGAGTCGTATGACCTTGGGTGAGTCGTATATGGTAAGGACAAATTACGATTACCTGAAACTCTCTAATACATATAAGGAGAAAAATGCTATAAATTCGGTAAAATGGATGTTTTTCGAACCATAGGCATAGAAAACGGCAAAAAGGTTGTTTCTCTCCGAAAAGACCTTGAATAACGACGAAAATCCAGGTATTCCTCACTGGGCAAACCTCAAAATCAAGTAAAATAAGGGTTTCTTCGCCAAGAAAAATATAAAAACACCCTTAAATTCCAGCAAAATGGGTAATTCTTGATAGAAGAATGGGAAAAACGCACAAAAAATTAGAAAAACTCCAGGGTGTTGCCCAAAAAAATTAGAACAATCATCACCTGGGCAAGAAAAACAGTCAGAAAATTTTTTATTATTCCTATTCATTATTTACATAGTTCCGGACATTTTGGCAAACTCTGAAGAAAATCCCTCTTGAACTGAAATTTTCAAAGCTCTTTGAACTTGGTGTCGGTTTTCCTAAGGTAAAAACGTGGTTTCTCTAAAGAAAAACCGAGAAGTAGAGGTAACTATTTTTGTTATACTGACAAAGATTTTTATCAAGCTAGGGGGTCATCTTTTGAATTTCGAAAGTCTATTTAGGGTACCCTTTTTAACGTTACTCAATATAACAAAGGCCCTTCCAAAATCTAAAGTCAGAGTTCCTCTTCAACCTGAATCAAAAAGTAAATTCTAGATTTTGGGTGGATGGGAAAAAAAAGTGGCTATTTAAAATTTTTATGAATAAAATGGAGTTGTTTCAAAGTGGGCTGTAAAACAATAGAGGAAAATGGAGGAATTGGGTGGTTGGTGGTTAAAGGGGGTCAGGGTGAGGTTTTTGGACAAACTGGGGCGGGGTGCCCCACTTTCTCGGCTCATCTCCCCCACTGAAGGCCCGACTCAGCAACGCACACCTAAACAAGGGCTCCCCCACCCCGATTTGACTAAAAAAACCCTTTTCGACCTAAATTGAAAAGGCCCTTTCAGAGCCCTTGGCCGCCTGGAAATTCGTACACGCGGACTTTTTTAGAACGCTCTTTTCCACGGCCTCGTCCTCGACCCGAAACGCAACGGCGGAAACCTTCCTCATCGATCTCCGCTCCCCCACTTTTATTTTAATAAAACGGTTAGAGGGACCTTTCGGTAATTAGGCAATCAGTAAGTCACTCTCGAGTGCAAATTGGTCCGGGAGAGAGAAGGCGGACCGCGAAATTCATTTAAACCCCGACGACCGAGTTCAGCTCCAATTACATCTTGTTCTAAGAGCACATTTAACGCCTCTTTACTTTCCCTCGTTTTTTTTTCTCCCATCACAAAACTTCATTCGTTTTAACCCTGCAATTCTCAGCAAAACCCGGCGCTTTCTCACATTTGGCAACCCTGAAAACCGTTCTAAAAATAAAACCCGGCACTCCCAAATTATAGGAATTTTTCAATACAGTACTAGTTCGAGAAGCTTCCAACGAAAACTTCCTTAAAGAGAAGCAGCAATATAGGAGGGGGAAGTACAACGACGGGAAGTTTAAGGAGGGGGAAGTATAAAGGAAGAGAAGTTATAGGAGGGCGAAGTATAAAGGAAGAGAAGTTATAGGAGGGCGAAGTATAAAGGAAGAGAAGTTATAGGAGGGCGAAGTATAAAGAAGTGGAAAAAGGAGGATTTTTTTTCTTCAAAAAATTATTCTAAAAAAGTATCAAGGTAGAAATAAAGGTCTTTCTGCCCAAGGGAAGTCACTTTCGCAACGGGTGTAAAAATATCAAAATTTCTCCCTACTAACCCCTCCCCCCCCACCAAAAATTCGTAAAGAATATAATGAGTATTAGGAGAAAATTTGGTGAAAATCGTGCGCGGCGGCAGCACAGTTTTTAAAATTTCATCAAACAGACAATCTTCGCTATTTTTTTGAAATTCAAAAATCGCCCTCCTTACAATCTGGAAAAATTGGTGAAAACTGTGGCCGTAAAGTGTTCCGGAAAAAAGTTACGGCCGGCCGGAACCACAGACAAAGTTGAGATCGGTAAAGATCCATAACCAAATTAACCCTACGGGGTCTTCTAGACCCTTCCCCAAAAACCCGACGTGGAGGGTAAAAAAATAACTTCTTTATGGAATTCAATAGAAAAAAATAATAATCAGAATTTTTATTTTAGGAGTCTTTTATCATTAAAAATTCAAATATTAGAATGTCCTAGTTTTCCCCCAAAATGCCCGTGAACTAAAATCTAGATTTGAAGACAAAAAGAAGTGTGCAAAGCATGATTGTATATATACTAAAATGAAGGCGCTAACACGGTTATTTTCGTTTTTTTATGACGAAATCTTCTCCAGGTATACCAATCAAACTCAAGGGTAAGTTTTGTCTGGAGACCTCGATTTTTTTTCTTCTAAAACACAGGTAACAGATGCTAAGTTTATTCAAAAGTTCAAAAAAAATTTCAAATGACGTGTCTGGAAACTACAAGAGAAGAAACGGCCAACGTGATAGTGACCAGGACGAAAACGACGAGACCCTGATTGACGAGGAGCTTAAAGAAAACGTCGACCAGAAGTAAAAACGTGAAATAAATGACGAGTATAATCAAAATGGCGACCGGTGGATTTTCAGCAGGCATCCTTTTAAAATATAAAAAGAAATCGTACTTTTCGGAATGCTGAGAGAAATGATTTTCACTTCGGTTTTCACAATCCTACTTTTTCAGCGAAAGTTTTCTAAAACTCCAAGCCTTGAAATTTTGAAAACCATTGAAAAATTGAACTAAAATATAAATTTCATATGTAACTGTTTAGTTTTTAAAAGAATAATAAGTTTTTTCAATATTACACGCTTATTTTTACTTTTGTTTGACCTCCAGAATTCAAGGGCCTCTACCCTAATTATATCGATTTCCTGAAAATTTAACAAAAACCTTCAAACGGCCGAATAATTTAAGAAAGACAATAGACGTCCTCAAGAAGTCTCAAAATGAAGAGGTTTTTTTCATTAAAAAAAATATTTAGGAAAAAAGGTATTTTTTTAAAATATAAAAGGAGGCGCTTTGTTACTTTTATTTTTTTATTTTTTGTTGTTCAAACGTTTCCGATGTTCAAATAAACAGATTGAAGGCTAGTCAAACAATTTACGCGAACGCCAACCTCCAGACAAGGCTTCAGCGAAGACCTCACACCGAATTATAACGAATAATGAAAAAAAATTTGACTCTCAAAAAGAGGTTATTGTAATACCCTACATGGACGGTTTTGGGGAATAGGTCTTTCAAAAAACGAAAAAAGGAAAATCTTTACAGAGGTCGTCAGTGGTGCCGTCCGTCCGTCCGGTGAGAGGTTTTTTCGAAAATAAATGACGGAGATCTGTCTGAAAATTAGTTTAATTCTTCGCCGCATTTCGTCCAAATACTCCATTTTAAATAGAATTTTCCATCACTTATACTTCCCCTCTTTAATACTTCCCCCTCCGTTATACACCCCCTCTGTTATACTTTCCCTCTTTTATACTTCTCCTCCTTTGTACTTTCCCTCTTTTATACTTCTCCTCCTTTGTACTTCCCCTCTGTTATACTTCCCCTCTTTTCTAGTTCCCCCTCCTTTGTACTTCCCCTCCGTTAGACTTCCCCTCTTTTATACTTCCTGTCTTTTATACTTTCCCTCCCTTCTTCTTCGCCCTCCTTTGTACTTCCCCTCCGTTAAAATATTTCGTCCAAATACTCCATTTTAAATAGAATTTTCCAACAGCTATACTTCCCCCTACATCATACATCCCCTCCGTTATACTTTCCCTCCGTTATACTTCCCCTCTTTTATACTTCCTCTATTATATACTTCTTATCCGT
Organism: Orius insidiosus; assembly: GCA_014119065.1. Taxonomy (NCBI): domain Eukaryota; kingdom Metazoa; phylum Arthropoda; class Insecta; order Hemiptera; family Anthocoridae; genus Orius; species Orius insidiosus. The sequence continues at coordinate 29,927 of JACGAQ010000396.1, read as the reverse complement.
TATACTTTCCCTCCCTTCTACTTCCCCTCTTTAATACTTCCCCCTCTGTTATACATCCTCTCCGTTATACATCCCCTGCGTTATACTTCCCCTCTGTTATACTCTCCCTCTTGGTACTTACCACTCCGTTATATTTCCTCTATTTTATACTTCTTCTCTTTTATACTTCCTGTCTTTTATACTTTCCCTCCCTTCTAGATCCCCCTCCTTTGTACTTCTCCTCCGTTATACTTCCCCTCTTTTATACTTCCTGTCTTTTATACTTTCCCTCCCTTCTATTTCCCCCTCTTTTGTACTTCCCCTCCGTTATACTTTCCCTCACTTCTACTTCTCCCTCCTTTGTACTTCCTCCTGCGTTATACTTCCTCTCTTTTATACTTCCCCTCTTTAATACCTCCCCCTCCGTTATACTCCCCCTCCTTTGTACTTCTCCTCCGTTATACTTCCCCTCTTTTATACTTCCTGTCTTTTATACTTTCCCTCCCTTCTATTTCCCCCTCTTTTGTACTTCCCCTCCGTTATACTTTCCCTCACTTCTACTTCTCCCTCCTTTGTACTTCCTCCTGCGTTATACTTCCTCTTTTATACTTCCCCTCTTTAATACCTCCCCCTCCGTTATACTCCCCCTCCTTTGTACTTCTCCTCCGTTATACTTCCCCTCTTTTATACTTCCTGTCTTTTATACTTTCCCTCCCTTCTATTTCCCCCTCTTTTGTACTTCCCCTCCGTTATACTTCCGCTCCGTTATATTTTCCCTCACTTCTACTTCTCCTTCCTTTGTACTTCCTCCTCCGTTATACTTCCTCTCTTTTACACTTCCCCTCTTTAATACAACCCACTCCCTTATACTTCCCCTCCTTTGTTCTTCCTCCAGCGTTATACATTGTACTTTGCACCCTCTTTTATACTTTCCCTCTTCAATACTTCCCCCTCCTATATTTTTACTTCTCTTTAAGTTTTCGTTGGAAGCTCTTCAAACTAGTGCTTTTTTTTCGTGCTACTAAAAAAATTAATTTTCATCCTCTCCTTCGAGAGATTTTCCGTCGGGGCCAATGCTTTTAATTGAGGATGCCCTAAAAAAAAGGTCCAATTGAGTCTTCGACAATAAACACCCGTAGACGGGGTCATTAAAAAAACTAATTACGAGGCGTCCTTCGTCCGACATGCGTTATGGATTAAAAGGAAATGGAGGGAGGGTGTAAAGTTCAGGCATGTAGGTCACCGTATAAATGTTTACTTGCCCCTCTTGATAAACACCCCCGAAAACTAAAGCAAACACAGATGCTATTATATTAAACTCCTTTTTTTATTTTACTTGTTGCTTTATTTCGAGCATAGGAATCACTCGTTATCTACACGAAACAGTGGACCAAGGTTAGAGAAGAATAAATATAACTTATATCGCTCAGAACATCAATAGGCTAGGCCAAGGATATATCCCTTTTTTTCACTCAAACGTAAAACTGAAAAATGAGATAAAATATTGCAAAATTATAAGATCGATATTATTTTCAAGGTGTTAGCTCTTTGTCAAAAAAAAACCGATTAATATCCACTTCTCGAAAAGTATAATCGATGACTTTCTACCATTTTTCAAATTAAAAAAAGAATTTTTTTTTTGCACAATTTATTTAACCTATATTCTTGTTTAGCTAATTTTCCGCGATCACCCAAAATAGGATGGAGGTCAGAGGAATAAAAAAAACATTGTTTCGAAATTTACAAAGCGAGAAAAAATGAATTAAAAATGTATGTCAACAAAAAAATGAGAATATTTGTGAGGATTTATCGGAAACTAGATCGATAATCGAGGTAGTGACCATAAAGTAATTTATCAGCGAAACGACCCATTTCGCGCGAGGCTCACGATTCGACTCTTCACGTTTCGCTGAAGGCGAGACAGGGGCGACTTCCTCGTCAAGAACCGGACCCCGAGATAAATAATCGATCGACAAAAAATTCGCAAACAAGGCCTAATTTGATTGATTAAACGGTTAATTTGTCCGGAAGGCTTTCGTTTATTTCAGAAAATCGGTCACAATTTTTTTCTTGGAAACCATGGAAAAACTGAACATTGAAGCTGCTCACGACGGAAACTTTCTCGAAGGAGAGGAAGAACATAAATTTTTTTTTTTAATTAATAAGAAAACATGGTAGAAAAAGAGAACGTCTTGGCTCAACCAGGCTACACGAAACGGGCGTAAAAAACCCTAATTTCTTCCTCGATGAGTTCTACGTTGTATAGACATCTTTTTTACCGGATTTAAAGTAGTTTTCCTCGATTTTTTCGTGTAGAAACACCAGTTTCATGGGGTCAAATGGGTGAGCGCCCTATTAAACGGCTTTGGTGCCTTTTCCCAAACCATCCCTTTTTTGGTGTTATAACACCCGTTGTACGGAAGCTTGGGCGATAATCACCTATTTCGATCGTTTTCTTCGATATTTTGGTGTAAAAACACCCGTTTCATCGGGTTTACCGGGTGTTCGAGCGCATCATTAAACGGCTTTAGGGCCAATTCCCTTTTATGGTGTAAAAACACCAGTTGTATCGGATGTTTGGGCGATAAACACCTTTTTGGGTCGTTTTCCTCGATATTTTGGTGTAAAACACCCGTTTCATCGTGTTTATAGATGTTCGAGCGCCCCATTAAACATGTTTAGGCGATAAACACCTTTTTGGGTCGTTTCCTCGATTTTTTAGTGTGAAAACACCCGTTTTGTCGGGTTTAACGGGTGTTCGAGCGCCCCATTAAACGGGTTTAGGCAATGAGCACCTTTTTGGATCGTTTTCCTCGATATTTTGGTGTAAAAACACCCGTTTCATCGGTTTTACGTGTGTCCGAGCACCCCATTACACGAGTTTAGGCGATAAACACCTTTTTGGATAGTTTTCCTCGATTTTTTGGGGAAAAAACACCCGTTTTATCGGGTTTAACGGGTGTTCGAGCCCATCATTAAACGGCTTTAGAGCCACTTTCCTAACCATCCCTTTTTTGGTGTAAAAACACCCGTTATATCGGATCGGGCGATAAACACCTTTTTGGGTCGTTTTTCTCGCTATTTTGGTGTAAAAACAACCGTTTCATCGGGCCTACGTGTGTCCGAGCGCCCCATCACACGAGTTTAGGCGAAAAACACCTTTTTGGATCGTTTTCCTCGATTTTTTGGTGTAAAAGCACCCGTATCATCGGGTTCAACGGGTGTTCGAGCGCTCCATTAAACGGGTTTAGGGCCACTTTTCTTGATATTTGGTGTATAAACACCCGTTCTACAGGGTGTTCGGACAATGAATACCATTTTGGGTCGTTTTCCTCGATTGATTAGTCCAGCAATACGGTTTTTGGACCTTTCTTAACAGTTTTTGCCCCCTTTAAACCGCCAGTTCATAGCGTTCCACTTTGGAATTTTGCTCATCTGGACTACAGGGAAATTTGGTGATGTGAAGATCAGAACGTAGCGAAACTTAGGCAGACATGTTTCAACTTTCCAATTTTTTAAGCGATTTAGTCTAAAAACAAGTAAAAACTCAACAGTACCGGATGTTGAGCGAAGGATGAATCACGAAGGCGGAGAAGGGAACTCTTTCCAAAGTTCTGCCTCATTTTCGACGTCGCTTTTACCTACTTTGAGTCTATAAATTAACATTTCGAAAAGCTAGATTTCATTTTTACCTATAGGCGGAGTTGGATCAGAGAGAGAACGAGAAAGTCACCTTCTCCATTATAATTGTCCCAGAAAAACAATCCTAACACAAAAACCTTTGAACAGACAGATCTCCGCCATTTTTGAAAATTTAGAAAGGGCATTTTCAAGATAACTTTGAAAATTTGGTGAAAATAGCCGAAACAAAAAACTTAAAACTTCGACATTTTTTTTTAGTGATAATCTCTTTTGTTTACTTTTAGGTCTTGAATTTTTTTAAAATAATTAAACAGGGAGAAAGCGTACAGAGAAAAGTACTGCCGGGTACTAAGATAAAAAGGAGATAAGGCACCAAAAAAACATGATAGGAAAGCTCTCATTTTTTTATAACGCATATATTGGTCATGGATATCCTAAAAAAGTTTTTTGTTAAAAAGAAACCAGTTTTCATAATCTTTAAAACGATTGCTTATGATGTTATGACTATCTCAATTCTGCTTATTTGCACATTTGGCAAAGGGTGTCAGTGAAAATGGGTAAATATGACATAACCCAAAATATTCAACACCTTTTTAATGCAAAATGCGACCCTGTTTTTTTATAAAAAGGACAGAAACATGGGAGGAAGAGAAAAGGTTAGAAGGTTTCGAGCTCAATCAGTTTGCGAAGAAAAGGATGCAATGATGTCGAGAGCCGTCCTGCCCCAATAACCCAGCCCAGATCCAAACAGTCGTCCTAATCATTTGGGCTTTCTCTGGCTAAACGAAAGTAAACTAAAAACCCCACCATTGTCCCCTTTCCAAACGCGAAAAAAAAGACGGACGAGAAGGGGGCCCTAAACAAATATACTTTCCCTTGATTCTAACGGATTAGATAATCAAAAAGCATCAAAATTTATCCAAAAATATTAAATTTCTGTAAAAGCTTCCACTTTAGAAAGGATATGTTAACAAGTAATTTATAAACGAGCTAAATTCGTAAAGCTTTCCCTTTCGAACTTTCTAGATTAAATTATACAACGTTTACCTTTCAATGGTGAAAAAAAAGGAAAATATCATTTAAGAAAAAACCTTCATTTACATTTTAATGGTAAAAGTTGAAGAAAAATCGTTTTTACGCTTAACCCATTTAGTTTCTATAACTCCCACTCACCCACGCACAAATAGCGGAAAAACTCAAGACATTTCAAGGATTGACCTATCAACCTAAATTTTATATTACGTACATAAAATATTTTAATGGAATGAAAAAAAAAAAGGAATAATGGAACTTTCTCAAATGCTATTGCCGATTTCGGCCATGGCGACAGACTTGAGAGTGATAGGCAGTAGAGCAATAGGTCATGGCAGGCGCTTCGTAACAGATAGAAAAAAATTTTTAACTTAAAAAAAAAGAACTATGATTTACAGCAACTTAAATATTTTAGATTTGTTTAAAACAAATTTTTGAGTGTACAAATTTGAATTTTCCCGCTCCTTCTAGCGCTGTGACCTTTGGCCAAATCAGGAACTAATTCATTTCTGAACAACGTCATCAAAGTTCCCTCCCTCGCCTTTACTCTTTTACTCCTTTACTCTCTTTTTAGTATGAAGATATGACGGCTTTTCCACAGATTTTTGGTTGAAGACATCCCTTTTTGGAAGATTTTCGGGCGGTTTCTACGAGTTTTTTGGCTTACAAAACCTCCCTCTTTTACTTTTAACTTCCTTAAAGAAGCTATTGTGATACCCTCCACGTCTGGTATTTGGGGAAGGGTCATCCAAACCCCAGGGGGTCAAATCGTATATTGATCTTTACCAATCTCAACTTTGTCTGTGGTGCCGGCCGGCCTTCCGTCCGTAGCATTTTTTCCGGAACGCTGTACGGCCACAGTTTTCAACCGATTTTCACCAAATATTCGTTAGTCGGTGATACTTCCCCTCCGATATACCAACCCCCTTATACTTCCCCCTCCGTTATACTTCCCCCTCTTTTATACCTCCCCTCTTATATATTCCCCCCCCCCCGTTATACTTCCCCCTTTTATACTTCCCCTTCGTTACACTTCCCCTTATACTTCCCCCTCCGTCATACTTCACCCTCTTTTATACCTCCCTTCTTATATACTTCCCCCTCATTTATACTTCCCCCTCTTTTATACTTACCCTCTTTTATAGTTCCCCTCTTTTACAGTTCCCCTTCGTTACACTTCCCCCCCGTTATACTCACCATCGCTTATACTTCCCCCTCCGTTATACTTCCCCTCCTTTGTACTTCCCTTTCCGTTATGCCTTCCCTCCCTTATACTTCCCTTTTGGCCAAGAATCCCACTTTTTAACCGATTTTTGAACTTTTCTTCGGCCTTTCAGCACTCAAAATTATAAGTTTACGCAAGAAATCGGGGCCTGCTTTACATTTTTTCACTAAACTACGCCTTCATATGATAAATACGCTCATAGGTCATAAATTTTTGATAATTTTTATGATAGATTGATAATCTGTGGTTAGCATTTTTAAGATTTTGAACTACAAAAGTGGCACATTAACAAAATAATCACAAAATCTGTTACAAGGTGATAATATATTCGGGGTAAAAGTTGAATGATATTTCGAAATAAAAGCCGAATTATTCTGATGATCGAAATGCTTTGAAATTTAAAAATCAAATTTTTTTTCGTTGTCAACCAACGGTAAATAAGGTCAAACAATTGGATTGATGAGTTTCACCGGAATAAAACCCTTGGCACGTTTACATTGGACATTATTGATTATCCAAGGATCTCCGAATAAGGACGACCTTAATACCTTATTTATATTTTTCGACAATCGAAAAGGAGAAAAAGTACTTGTCTGGAGCTGGCCCCGACGGAAACGTCCTTAAAGGGAAGGAACACTATTGGAGGGGGAAGTATAAACGAGGGATAGTATAACGGAGGGGGAAGTATAACGGCGAGGGAAATAAAAAGGAGGGGTAGTATAACAGAGGGGGATTTTTTTTCAACAAATTTTCCAATTTTTTAAAGTTTTCTTTTTAATTTGCAATTTTTTTAATTTAAAATTTATTTTTAATTTTGTAAATTTTTATTTTTTTAAACAAATTTTTAAGTTTGTTTTTTCGAAAAATTTTCCGTTTTTTTCGAAAAATTTTCTATAAATTTGCAGTTTTTTTTCCAAAAAATTTTCTAAGTTTTTTTTTTTTTTTTTTCGAAAATTTATCGAAGCATCAACGTAGAAACAATGAGATCTTTGCCCTAGGGATGTGCGTCTAGTGACGGGTGGAAGTATGAAATTTCTCCCTACTAAAAATAAGTTAAAACAAAAAAAAATTTTACACCAAAAATTCGTAAAAAATATAAGGAGTGTTTGGTGAAAATTTGGTGAAAATCGGACCAATCGTTCAGCCGCAGCGCAGGTTTTAAAATTTTAAACGTGCATATCTCCGCCATTTTTTCGAAAATCAAAAATCGCAGACGATGATTACTTGTTCAACTATTCAGGAAGGTTGTGTGAAAATTTGGTAAAAATCTGGTGAAAATTGTGGCCGTAAAGTGTTCCGGAAGCTACGGCCGGCCGGAACTACTGACAAAGTTGAGATCGGTAAAGATCAATTTGACCCTCCGGGGTCTGGAAGACCCTTCCCCAAAAAAACCGACGTGGAGGGTATCACAATAACTTCTTTAAGGAAGTTAAAAGAAGTATCAAGGGAAAAATGGATTTCCGACTCCCCCACTCGTGACGTTCCCGTAGGCTGTAACCCTCGCTAAATCGATTTCGGGACTTCCAGCGACCCTGGAAAAGAGGGAGGAATACTCGAGAATTAATTTTCTGCATTATGTAAATTGGATTTCCCTCCTGAAAGACACGTGGAGCTTAAAAATTTTTTTGTTTTTAAAACTCATTGAAGATTAAAAAAATTTTTTTCTTCAAAATATTGATAAATTGTGACGATTTATCTCTGTTCTCCTTCGATATTTTTATTTTTAAAACAATAGGAGCTGAGAAATTACAAGATGCCAAGTCGTAAAAGAAGTTGTGAAACAAGGAAATAATTTTGTAATAAATAATTCTTCACTTTTCAGGTCAACATGTGGCCGTATCTTCATGGTAATTTACATAGTTTATTTATCGAGGGCAGTTTGGCTAATAACCCTTTTTCTTTTCTATAACCGAATAACAATGAATTCGTAGGACGGACTTACGAAATATAGAAAGTGCAATATAAAACTGGACCAAAAAATATTTTAAAACTTTATTTTAAAGCTGTGACGTAAGGGATAGTTTCACTCAAATTATCCGCCAACGCGAGAAGAAAAAATAGGGTACGAAAATGAACCAATAGTTCCGCCGTGAGACATCAAAAGAGCAAAGATTCCTTGAACTTTCGCGGACCGTCAAAAAGTTAAGGTTGATATGAAGATTATGAGGAAGAATCTTCAAATCCCAAGGAGAGAAAAAAAATAATAATTTAAAAACTAAAAATTTTATTATCAAACCTAGTTTTCAAGCTTATAAGTCGAGAATCAGGTCAATTATAAGTAGGTTTATAAAAGGTTATCGACAGAATTGTACTTAAGGGCCCAGAAAAAGGGCACCAAATATTTTTTTTGGAAAGCGTAAAAATTTAAATTGTTGTCAAGGGCATAGAAAAAGGGCACAACATAAGAACTAGTTCGAAGAGCTTCCAACGAAAACTTCCTTAAAGAGAAGTAACAATATAAGAGGGGGAAGTACAAAGGAGGGGGAAGTATAGAGAAGGGGGGAGTATAAAGGAGGGGGGAGTATAAAGGAGGAGGAAGTACAAATGAAGGGGAAGTATAAGGAAGCGGGAAGTTTTCTAAGTTTTTTGTTTAATTTCGAATTATTGGAAATTTCTCCCAACTAAAATGATAATTAATGTAAAAAAACGATAACTTGTTTTACACCAAAAATTCGTAAAAAATATAATTGGTGAAAATTTGGTGAAAATCGGTTGAAAACTATGGATATAAAGTAAAAAATGCTACGGCCGGACGGCACCAGAGACAAAATTGAGATCGGTAAAGATCGATTTGACCCTCGGGGGTCCCAAAAAACCCGATGTGGAGGGTATCACAATATCTTTAAGGAATTTTTTTTTAACAAACCTAGTTTTCAAGCTTATAAATCGAGAATTAGGTCAATTATAAGTAGATTTATAAAAGGTTATCGACTGTACTTAAGGGCCCAGAAAAAGGGCACCAAATATTTTTTTTTTTTTTTGGAAAGCGTAAAAATTTAAAGTTTTAGTTCCATAAAATTAGTGTCTATTTAACCCTTTGAAATGTTTGATAAACGTACCTTGTCATCGTTATATCATAGGGGTACTTATTTAAGTTTATTCAAGTCATGAAGTTATGGGTAGAAGAGTGTATTTTTGAAGATTTCGAGTAGTTTTGGAGTGATTATTGTTTTGTAAATAGGGTAGAGTATGGAGATGAGGGCATGGGCACAAGGATTCAGGATAACGTGAAAGTGGTGTTTGGTGGGGAGTGAAGTAGGTGACCACATGTCAATGGAGCTCCACTCTCACTCTTGTAGACAATCACGGCCCAGATACCACGTCCATCAACCCTTTTTTAACCGCCCTCTCATCCGATTCCTTGGAGCGGATCGTTGAAAAAAAGGGTTTCGGATTACGGGGGTTTCGAATTATTCGGAGCAACTTCCTGAGGATGAGTTTCTCAGGTCACAGTGAATCAAAAAAGCCAACCTTTTTAACGGATTTTGGGAGTTTTCCTAGGATTTTCGACGAATGGAAATGTTTTCGCTGGATATAAGGGAGTTTTACTAAATTTTTGAGAAAAACTCTTTTGCCCGGTTTTTTGGGCATTTTACTCTCTCTTTTGGCAAAAAAAAAATTCACTTTTTATCAGGTTTTGGAGATTTTGGGGGCCTCGAATTATTCGGACTAAACTTGAACAAAAAGCTAAAACACAAGAGAGACGAAGCTCTTGAACCCAAGGTGGCTATTTACATGAACTAAAATTTCCATGGAGGTACAGTACAAAGCTGTTCAAAAGATAAGTTAGTTACCTAGTTCAAGTTCATCTTCATATTTTTACTTTTACTCTTTCTTTTGGCCAAAAAAAATTCCCTTTTTATCAGGTTTTAGGGATTCTGGGGGGGTTCGAATTATTCGGAGGTACTTCCTGAGAAGGAGTTTGTCAGGAAAAAAATTATCAACGGATTTCGGGTCTATTTTGTGCATTTTTTAAGAAAAATTTTGAAGGAAACTGCTTTTACTCCGTTTTTGCTGGTTTTTGAGCATTTTACTCTCTCTTTGGGGTAAAAAAAAAATATCCTTTTTATCAGGTTTTAGGGATTTTTTAGGGATTTCAAGGGGTTCAAATTATTCGGACTTCCTGAGGATGAGCTTTTCAACTCATAGTGGGAAAAAATAAAACATTTTCAACGGATTTCGGGAGTTTTTTGTGCATTTTTGATCAGGGAAACTGCTTTTAACCGCATTTAAGGAAGTTAAACTCGATTTTTGGACGGAGAAACCCTTTTTTTCCCCTGATTTCTTGGCATTTTTCTCTTTCTTTCGGGTAAAAAATTTACTTTTTACCAGGTTTTAGGGCTTGGCCTGATTCTTTCGACCAAGAAAACACCTTAATACCCGATTTCCAGGAGAGTTCCTATAGTTTTTGTTGGAAAAAACCTCCTTTTGCCCGATTTTCTGGCGTTTTTTTCGCTCTTTTGGCCGAGAAACCCCTATTCCTAAACCAATTTTCTGGAGTTTTCATCGATTTTCATACGAAAAAACTCCATTTTTCCCCAATTTACCTGAGTTTTCTTCGCTTTTTGCCCAAGAAACACCTTTCTTACTCGACTTCAGTTTCCTTGGATTCTCAACCAAGAAACCCTCGACCAGATTTTTGGAGGTTTCCTCATTTCTTCTGATTTATGAACTTATGAATGAAGGAGAAACCCTTTTTAACATCTGATTTTACACCCTCTTTTGGCCGAAAAATTCCCTTTCAAGCAGGTTTTAGGGCTTCGCCTGATTTTTTCGACCAAGAGAACCCCTTTTTCCGGAAGATTTCCTAGAATTATTGTCAGAGAACCTCCATTTTTCCCGATTTTATGGCGATTTTTCGCTATTTCGGCTCAGAAACACCTTTTTTGCACGATTTCAGGGAATTTTCTTCGCTGCTTCGAAAGAAAAACCTTCTTTTTTCCTGATTTTTTTGACATTTTCTTCGCTAATTCAGCCAAAAATAACTCCCTCCGAGCCAGGTTTTTGGGGCTGTCTTTACTTCTCTAGACCGAGCAAACCTCATTTCTCGGTTTTTCGACCAAAAAAAAAAACCTTTTTACAGAATTGGGAGTTTTTTCTCACTCTTTCCTTTCAAACCAGATTTTTAGGCTCTTCATCGCTATTTCGGCCAAGAAAACCGGATTTTTGAGCAAAACTTTGAGCATAGAAAAATAATTTAATTTCACTAAATAAAAGTTCGAAAAAACCAAAGATCTGTTTCTCAAAGTATAAACGAGGCTGCGTCCTAAATAAATTTCCATAAAGAAAGATTTATCAGGCAGAAAGGATGTTCTGGTGCACTTCTTTCGTCGTTGGCCCAATTAAAGTAGGATTTGAGGTAAAAATAATCTCGTTTCAAGATGCCTGTTTATCGATAACGATTTTATCTTTCCCATCCCACATAAACATACAAATATCGGACGAAAATTGAGGCCGTATGTTTTCCGGAACGGCCTGCCGGCACCAGAGACTAACTAGGTAATTTTTTACAAGAAGGCACACACCAAAAATTTGAGGGTAATCTAATAACTTCCCTTCAAGAAAGATTAGGGAGAGATAAATTTTGAAATGTCATAATGAGCAGAGAGATTTGAAAATTATGTCAAAGGATGAGAGTTTTATCTCCCGCGCCCAAACAAATAGAGCGTTAGATCCAATAGGGGATGTGCTATGGAAAAAGGTAGGTTGTTTATCTGTGCCAGAGGAGATTGTCCGATCACGGAATCGGAGGAAAGAAGGTTATGTAGAGGAGGTGTGCGTTCTAGATTACACACAGTTTCTGTTTTCGAGGGCAGACTCACATTCGTGGGGTCGAAACGGTGGGGAAAGGGAGGAACCACGAGGACGAGAGGGAGGAGAAGTGACCCCAATACTAACCCTACAACCTTAGGCCCCTTCTCCCTCGCCACCCAATAGTGAAAGTAAAGTTTTTTTTATAACTCCTCGTACAAAAGGCATAGTTGTCATGTTCTAATTACCAACATCCCCTCTCAACGTCCGACACTTACATAAAAATGTAACATGAAAAAACTGGGACAAAAGCAATCACAATAAAAAGTAATAGTTTGAAAAGCGAACGAAAAGAAACGGAACAATATAGGAGGGGGAGGTACAACGGAGGGGGAAGTATAAGGAGAGGGAAGTATAAAGGAGAGGAAGTTCAAGGAGGGGAAGAATAATTTGAATGGAGTAGGTAATTTTAAATGTAGATAAATAATTTTTTTTAATTTTAAATTTTTTTTTGGAAAAATTTTAAATTTTCTTTTTTTTGAAAAATTGTATTTTTTAATAAAAGTTTTTTTTTCAAAAATTTTTGGAGTTTGTATTTTTTTGAAAAATTTTCATTTTTTTCCAAAAAATAAATTTATTAAGTTTATTTTTTATTTTTTCGAAAGATTTACAATGTTGTTTTCCCAAAAAATTTTCCAGTTTTTTTTTTTTTTTCAAAAATTTTGTTAAGTTTCAAGGTAGAAATAATGGGCTTTCTGCCCAAGGGATATCCCTCTCGTAAAGGGTGGAAGTATCAAATTTCTCCCTACTAAATTTTTTTTTTAACACCAAAATTTGAAAATAATATAAGGAGTATTTTTTAAAAATTTGGTGAAAATCGGAACAACGGCCGCAGCGCAGTTTTTAAAATTTCAAACGTGCATATCTCCGCCATTTTTTCGAAAATCAAAAAATCGCCCACGTTAATTTCTTGCTCAACTATTCAGGAAGGATGTGGGAAAATTTGGTGAAAATCTGGTGAAAACTGCGGCTGTAAAGTGTTCCGGAAAAAAGCTACGGCCGGACGGAACGACAGACAATGTTGAGATCGTTAAAAATCGATTTAAACCTTCGGAATCCCCAAAAACCCGACGTGGAGGGTATCACAATAACTTCTTTTAAGAAATTAAAATAACAAGAAAAAACATTTTTTCATGAAAAAACTGGGACAATAGCGGACAATAAAAATTCTTTCAATTTGAATTATCGAAGAATACCCACTCTTTGACATTTGGATTTAAATAAAATCTTCAGACAACCTTTTGTTTAATACCTCATAAATAAAGGTAATTAAATATTGTTTCCTTTGATAAATGGGATTCTAAGGGACTTTCGTTTATGGACAAAGACGCCCACTGAAGTGAAAACGACGTTCGTAATCAGAAAGCTAGTGAGAGGGAAATAGGGAATTTCGTAATTCGAGAGAGTACCCAGTAGGGAGAAGTAAAAATAAATTTATCGAGGATGAGAGAATAGTAATCGGGTCAGAAGATCGACCCTTTTTTTTTTTCTTTCAAAACGCCCACTTCCGGGTTTTAGGTGTCATGATGTCAAGCAAAGCAAGGCACTTCAGTGAAGGGAGAAGTGCACTGTTCTACTTTCATCCCCACCGGGTAATGAACGCATAAAAAATTAGTTTCGAACCTCAAAATTAAATCAAATTGCTTTTTTTATTTCTTCTGCACCTTAATCCGAGGTTATATTTTGATTTACGACAAAATTGGAGCGTTCTAACTTCAAGAGATGCGTTTGTATTACCCTCTATGTACGATTATGTACAGAAAAATCGCCAATTTTTCCAAAAAAACCCCATTTTTATCCGATTTTCACATAATCTTCCTTTCGTAGTTATCTTGCATAAGTCGAGAGCTTTTTCTAAAAAAAAAAGTGATGGAAAAATATTAGTTTTTCAACCCAAATAACGTAAAAACCATGAACATCTAATTTCAAAAATGTGCTTTCCTGGAAGAAAATCTGGAAAACTTTATAAAATCGGACAAGAAGGGTTTTTCTTTGCCGAAAATTGAGGAAAACAACTGAAAATCTGGTGAAAAGGGGTTTATCGACCAGAGAATCCTGGAAAACTCCCAATAATTCGACACAAAATGGTTTTTTTTAAACAAAAAACTGAGAAAAACTCTTAACGATCAGGTAACAAAATGTTTTTAAGGGCCAAAAACATTGAAAAGCTGCCTTAAGTAATAATTGGCAATTCTTGACCAGAAGATCGAGAAAAACGCGCAAAAATCCAACAAAAAATGTGTTTTCCTGCAAAAAATTGAGGAAAATTCCAAACAATTGGCGGGAGGGGGGAGGCTTTTTCCCGGCCATTGTGGGGAAGAAGCTGGAAATTTGGTTACTGGGCCTGAAAATTGAGAAACTTTCTTAAACCCTTTATACCCTTCCGTTATACTTCCCCCTCTGATATACTGGTCGAAACTTAACCAGAAGATCGACAAAATCCCCCAAAAATTCCATAAAAAAAGGTAGAAATTTTTGACGTCAAAATAATGGGAAATCCCGGCCAAAACGCCGAATAATTAAAGTACTGGTTTGAAGAGCTTCCAACGAAAACTTCCTTAAAGAGAAGTAAAAATATAGAAGGGGAAGAATAAAGAAAGGGAGAGGTACAAAGGAGGGACAGTATATCAGAGAGGGAAGTATAAAGGAGTGGAAGTATAGAGGAGGGGACGTATAACGAAGGGGGAAATATAACGGAGGGGTAGTATGAAGGAAAGAGGAGTACAAAGGAGGTGAAGTATAACGGAAGGGGGGAGTATAACAGATGGGAAGTATAAAGGAGGGGATGTATGATGGAGGGAGGAGAACAAAGGAGGGGAAGTATATATCAGAGGGGGAAGTATCACGGAGGGGAAGTGTAACGGATGGAAAGTATAGAGGAGGGGAAGTATAACAGATGGGAAGTATAGAGGGGGATGTATAAAGGAGGGAAAGTATAATGGAGGGGAAGTATAACGGATGGGAAGTATGAAGGAGGGGAAGTATAACAGATGGGAAGAATAAAGGAGGCCATATATAAAGGAGGGAAAGTATAATGGAGGGGAAGTATGAAGGAGGGGAAGTATAACGGATGGGAAGTATGAACTAGGGGAAGTATGAAGGAGGGGAAGTATATTGATATAGTTGTTATCGGTTATAATTTTAGTTGAGATCGGAAAAGATCAATATCCGATTTGACCCTCCGGGGTCAGGAAGACCCTTCCCCAAAAACCCGACGTGGAGGGTATCACAATAACTTCTTTAAGGAAGTTAAACGAGTATCTTCGATATCCAGGCAAAATATGCAAATCTAGGCTTCAGTGATCCTGGGGCCACACGGTGATGGATATATCTTAACACCGATGAAACTTTTATAAAAGACCCATTGTAAACAACCTATTCTTTGAAAAAGGCCGGCATTTAGTGACGCACACCGGCCAAATCTGTAAACAAACACAAATAAACGATATCTTACAATATTTTCTGACCTCCAAAATTAAAGATTGCTAAAGACGTCAATTATCCCAATGATGTTAGGTTAAGTAAGGACAAAAAGGTTTCCAATTACTGAAATCCAATGCCCTTTTTCCTACGTAGCCCTTTATTAACATCTACGACGACAATTTTTTTTTTACACAACGTTGCGCAGTCAATCAGTAATCACCTTGTTAAGCATAAAAACTGTCAGGCTTACAAACGTAAAAAAGAAAAATTCCACTTAAAAAATTTAAATTATCGTAACGCGCAATTAAAATTATAATAGGATGTAAAATATCAACCAAGGACTTGTAGAAATTAGATTGAGGCCAAATTGTGCCGTCATGTTCTTTTGATTGATTGGAATATTTTTTGCACAAAAAGTAAAGATCGAATAAAAGATTACAAGTTTTATTAAAATACTTACAATCCAGGATATTGGAGCAAAGGACGTTTTGACGAAGGACACGCGATAATAAATCGGACAATCTATAATTGACTTTAAATGACGAAATAAAGGGGGGAAAACCGAGGAAAATGATTTTTAAATTCGCTATAACTTTGTCATTTTATAATTTAAAGGGTTATTGAGGAGAAAAAAATATTTATTAAAAAGATAACAGAAACATCAACTCTAGCGAAGCCATTTTGCAAGAATCTTAAGTGAAGGTTAGGCGCCAAATTCAAAAAGTCCACGTGCGAGGCCACAACCTTTAATCATTTTAAGCTGATTTCGATTTCTTTTTGAAAGCCATTTTTTTTCATAATTTTTTGACATTTTATTCTTTTGCCCAAGAAACACCCTTTTTAAACAGATTTTTAGGTGTTTTCCACTTTTATTCAAGATTTACTGACCCCTTTTTCAACATTTTTGGGGGGTTAGCTCGATTTTTCGCAGAAGAAACCCTCCGTTTTCCCGATTTTCAAGCGTTTTTCTCGGACTTTCCGACCAAAAAACTCCTCCACACCAAATGTTAGCTCCTCCTTGCTATTTAAGCCAAGAAAAACCAAAATATTGTTTGGTCTAAACCCCTTAGTTTTTGAAATAACTTGAGCTTTAATGAGAGTATTACATAATTGTATGACATTTTAGCAAGATATTAAAATTAAAGTTTCTGTCAAAGAGATAAAAACTTAAAAAAGAGGATTTTTTTTTTTTTTTTTTTTTTCTTGACCAAGAAACACCCATTTTGAACAGATTTTTGGTGTTTTCAACGAAAAAACCTTTTTTTTTTTCTTGATTTCCTGACCTTTTTATCCACATTTTTGGGAAGTTTCCTCGATTTTTCGCAGAAGAAACCCTCCCTTTTTCCAATTTTCTAGCGTTTTTCTTGGTCTTTCAGACCAAAAAACCTCTCCACACCAAATTATAGCTCCTCCTTGGTATATAAGCCAAGAAAACCAAAATAGTGTTTGCTCAAAACTCCTTAGTTTTTGAAATAACTTGAGCTTTTATGAAAGTATTAGATAATGGTGTGACATTTTAGCCAGAAATTGAAATTAAAGTTTTTGTCAAGGAGATTAAGACTTAAAAGAGAGGATTTAAAATTTTTTTCTGATTTTTGGATAAAAAATACCCTTTTTAAATAGAATTTAGGTGTTTTCGTGGGTCTTTCCAACGAGAAACCCTCTTTTTCTTGATTTCCGGACGTTTTCTAGCGTTTTTCTTGGTCTTTCCGACCAAAAACCACCAAATTTTGGCTCTCCTCGCTATTTCAGCCGAGAAAACCCTAAACTGTTTGCTCTAAACCCATAGTTTTTAAGCTTTCACAATTTACCACATTTCTGGGAAGTTCCCTCGATTTTTCGCTGAAGAAACTCTCCTTTTTCTGGATTTCCTAGCGTTTTTCTGCCTCTTTCTGACCAAAAACCACCAAATTTTAGCTCCTCCTCGCTATTTCAGCCGAGAAAACCCTAAACTGTTTGCTCTAAACCCATAGTTTTTAAGCTTTCACAATTTACCACATTTCTGGGAAGTTTCCTCGATTTTTCGCTGAAGAAACTCTCCTTTTTCTGGATTTCCTAGCGTTTTTCTGGCTCTTTCTGACGAAAAACCACCAAATTTTAGCTCCTCCTCGCTATTTCAGCCACAAAAACCGAAATACTGTTTGCTCTAAACTCCTTAGTTTTTTAAATAACTTGAGCTTTTATGAGATAATTAGCTCTATTACATAATTGTGAGACATTTTAGCAAAAAATTGAAATTAAAGTTTCTGTCAAAGAGATGAAAACTTAAAAAAGAGGATTTAAATTTTTTTTTTCCAATTTTTGAAGTCATGGAACACCCTTTTTAAACAGATTTTTGGGTGAGTCTTTTAGCTAAGAAACTCCATTTTAAACAGTTTTTATTCTGCTTTCCAACAAACCCCTATTTACCACATTTCTGGGAAGTTTCCTTGATTTTTCGCAGAAGAAAACCCTTCATTGTCCCAATTTTCTAGCATTTTTCTTGGTCTTTCAGACCAAAAACCACCATATTTATGCTCCTCCTTGCTATTTCAGCCGAGAAAACCAAAATACTGCAACAATATATTGCAAAAAAATACTGCAAAACCAAAATAGTGCAAACAGTAGTTTGCACTAAAAGATAACTAGAGCTTTCATGAGAAAATTAGAGCTCTGTTACATAATTCAGTGACAGAAATTGAAGTTTCTGTCGAAGAAAAGTAGGATTTAAAAAATGCAAGATGTTTATTACATCTCATTACCTTTTATTTCATTTTATAAAAATGTAATAAAATAGACCGAATGGTCAGATTACAAATTTTTTTTATAAATAAGGAGACACGAAATTATCACCGGTAAATTAGGTTATCACTGGTATTGACAAAAATGTATTGTTTTACTTGAGGCAATCTTTACGACTCATCTATCACAGTGAATTAGACCGTCAAATGAAAATATACGATTAAAAATGGCAGAAGGAAGAAACTGGGGTTAAAAAGCATAAAATTGAAGGTCAACCCATAAAGGAGAATTCTTTAGTGTCGAAGTTAGAAGGGACGGTGATGACCCTCATCGTGTTGGTATAGCCGGAACCCTTTTTCCATCCGGTAACTACGACGACCTGGTCACCGCTTTTGATGAAACCTTTGCGGTATCCCAAAGACAAACCGTAAACTATGCGGACGTCAATGTCTTTCAGCCAATCGGGCAAAGGCTCTTCTGCAAAAACAAAATATTCAAAAATCATACTTCAAAACAAAAAAACATGCTCAAAAATCAAACAAAATACACAACAAACTTCAAAAATATCTACTTCAATATGTAAAGACAAGGTTCATCCATGTACAGAAGAGGTGAACAAAAGCTAAAATTTCAATCACAAAAGAAGAAACCGCTATTCTTCTGCCCCTAGTGGCTATTTACATGAAATAAAATTTCAATGGAGGTACAAAGCTCAAAACTAATGAAAATCAGCGCTAAAAAACATCTCCATGCACAAAGTGCACGAAAAGCAATTTTACTCACGCTCTTTCTTTTTTTCAAGTTCATCTTCATCTTCTGTAAGATAAAAGTAAATGAAATAAATGGAAAATAATTTTATTTAGGCTTGACGCCTCCCTTTGCAATAATAAAGGATATCAACAACTTGAGCCAACCTTAATGTTATGTTTCAGCAAATTTTTTCATGCATTTTTGATGCTCTTCTGACCCTCATTTCTGTTCAGACTAAAAAGCTAAGATTTCAAACACAAGAGAGAAGACATTGTTGCTCTTCTACCCCTAGTGGCTATTTACATGAACTAAAATGGAGGTACAAAGCTCTTCAAAAATGCCCTACTTTGACCCTCTTTTTCCCCTGGATTTTGAGCATTTTACTCTTTCTTTTGGCCAAAAACTCCCTTTTTATCAGGTTTTAGGAATTTCGTGGGGTTCGAACTATTCAGACTAAATTTGTGAACAAAAATTTCAAACACAAGAGAAGAAATTTTTGCTCTTCTACCCCTAGCGGCCATTTACATGAAATAAAAATTTAATGGAGGTACAAAGCTCTTTTTAGTTAAGTTAGTAGGGATTTCGGGGGGTTCAAATTATTCGGACTAAACTTATGAACAAAAAGCTAAAATTTCAAACAAGAGAGGACGTATCGTTGCTCTTCTACTCCTAGTGTCTATTTACATGAACTAAAATGGAGGTACAAAGCTCTTCAAAAGTTAAAGTTAGTTCAAGTTCATCTTCATCTTCTGTAAGATAAAAGATAATGAAATATATGGCAAATAAATAATTTTATTTAGGCTTGACGCCTCCCTTCATAATAAGAAAGGATATCACCGGCTTGAGCTAACCGTAAAGTGTTATGATGTGTTTTTGCGACTTTCCATCTTGCCACGACTACAACAGGTTCTTCTTTTTTACGGATCAGTTTTATCTTGAACGCATGGTCAATACCAGCTTTAACCCTCGAGTCAGCTTCTAAAGTCCAATGACTCGCTTCAGGCACTGAAGAATTTAATTAATAAACTATCAAGAAATGAACTAAAATCTAAAATTGCATGTTTATTCGTTCAGTTTTTTAAGGAGGAGATTCATACGGAGTGGCGAATAATCGATTATACCGTCGCATGCAATCGGAACGACACAAATTGTGTTAATGGATGCCCAATCGGTCACTATGACCACAGTATCATCCTGTTTTAACACTTTTGCCTTAATACTGACTTTCAAACAGTATTTTAAAAGTTCTTCTACATCAGAAAAATCATCGGTAACGGCAGAATCTGGACAAATTAAACCCCAATTAAGAGAAAAGAAAGAAGAAAAGTTATTAATGTTTAATATAAAATTAATGAATAGAAGGCGAAGCGTCTTTTTCTCTGATTATGTCTTCTTTGACATAAATGACGCGTAAAGTGTTGGTGAATCCTGCACCCTGTTTCCAGCCGGTGATCACTACAATTGGATCACCAGCTTGAATAACATTTCTTTTGGACACAACATACATTCCGAACTTAATTCTTTCTTCGACGTCTTTTATCCAATCATTCAATGGTTCCTCTGTAGAAGGAATTTTGAGGAGCTAAAAATAGTTTGAAAAGCTTACTTTCGAAAAGGACTGGCATTATTCCTCTGTAGAGATGAGCCTGACGAGCGACTTGAGGGTGTCTTGTGACAGCGATGATCGGACATCTTGGTTTATACTTGGAGATCAAATGAGCAGACCTTCCGCTAGTCGTGATGACCAAAATAGCCGACGCTAAAGCTTTCGCTGACGCCTCAACAGCAGCGATAGCCACACTATGAGTAGCATCAATTGGCGGAACAACCTAAAGAAAATATTAAGCCAAAAAATTTTTTGTATAAACTTACTTTGCTGGCTAAATCGGAGAATAACTGTTTGTGCCAAATGGCGGCTTCGGCTTCTTTACAGATGTTGCACATCGTTTTGACACATTCGATTGGATAGTCGCCTTTGGCGGTTTCACCTGAAAGCATGACGCAGTCGGCGCCGTCCAAAACGGCGTTGGCGACATCTGATCCTTCCGCTCTGGTCGGCCTCGGCTTTTTAATCATCGACTCCAACATTTGTGTAGCACAAATAACAGGTTTACCAACCTAAACAAATATTAATATAAACTCAATTTAAGTACAATACCTTGTTGCATTTAGCGATCATGCATTTTTGAGCCAAGAAAACTTTTTCGGGCGGAATTTCAATACCAAGGTCACCTCTAGCAACCATGATACCATCAGCAGCCTCAATAATTTCATCAAGGTTTTTCATCCCTTGATGATTTTCTATTTTCGCAATAATCAAAATGTTACGACCAGCATCACCTACAATTTAATTAATAACTATGCATCAAAAACAAGACTATCATACCAAGAATTTCTCTTATTTCATTGATGGCGGAAGCATTTCTGATGAATGAAGCGAAAATCATGTCGACTCCTTGCTGAACTCCGAACATAAGGTCGCTCCTATCTTTTTCAGAGACTGCAGGAAGGTCGACTGGTATTCCGGGAAGGTTGACACCTTTTTTACTTCCAAGCATACCTCCATTTTCAACCTTACAGGCTAAACTGTTTCCCACTAAAATTCAACATAATATACAATTTAAAAGAATTTTGATTTACCAATTTGTTTGACAGTGAGAGAAATAAGACCATCGTCGATATAAATGATAGAACCAGGTTTGACAACTTTGGTTATATTCGGGTAGTCGACA
Organism: Orius insidiosus; assembly: GCA_014119065.1. Taxonomy (NCBI): domain Eukaryota; kingdom Metazoa; phylum Arthropoda; class Insecta; order Hemiptera; family Anthocoridae; genus Orius; species Orius insidiosus. Next base: position 8,612 of record JACGAQ010000396.1, on the reverse strand, counting down.
AAAATATCCTTTTTCGACGATTTTTCAGCGAATTGCTTATCAGTCGTTAAACGAACGGAGTCTCCTCTGACAAGCTCAACTTCCGCAGAAGGACCCTAAAATATAAATTAAAATTTTCAAATAACAAGTTTTGATTTTTAAGCTATTGAAGATAAGAAAAAAAGTTAAATATTGGCGAATTCTGTTGAACTGACGAATGGAGTTGGTGTCGCTCTGGAAACCCTTTACATCAAAATCAAAATTCGTAAATTGCAATCAATTCTTCGTTAAAAAACAAACATTTAACTTTTTTTCTGATCTTCATTAGTTTAAAAAATAAATTACATCTTCGAGCAATCCGGTTCTAATTTCGGGTCCTTTGGTATCTAAAGCGATGGCGACAGAAGCGACAGTTCCTGCCTGAGCGCTGTAGTTTTGTACAGCTTCTCTAATATTTTTGATGGTGTTGGCATGATATTCGTGAGTCCCATGAGAGAAATTCAAACGTGCAATGTTCATTCCGGTATCAATCATCTTTTCCAAAGTGTCCACATTCATCGAAGCCGGGCCTAAAATTCAATTTAAAAAAAAGCCAACCAAAATAAATTACCGATTGTGCAGATAATGCAGGTGTTTCTCACAAATGAGGCTTTCGAGTCGATATCTAACTCGCAAAGATGCTCGATAAAAGTTGGGGCGAGGCATGCTCGCATTTGCATCGAAGGTGCGTCTTCCATCTTAAAAGAAAAATAAAAATTTAGTTATTTTAAGGAAAAATCAAGCTAACAGTTAGAAAACAGCGAATTTTACTTCTAGACAAGCTTTTGAAAGTGATGAATGATTACGTTTATTGATTGATAAGCAAATATGGAAAATAAATGACCTTGGAGTTGTTTTAGTTGAAGGAAAAAAAAAGAAAAACAAACAAACAAATTTCAAGATAAGTTTTTCCCTTGGGCAATTATCCTATCGCCGTTGAAGATGCAACATGTGCTAACTTGCATTTTATGCAAAATGATAATTTTATTGCATATGAAGCGAAATCTACTGCGGCATCGGTTAACTTAGTTCAGCAAACAACTTATCAGAAAGCAGTTCAACCACCAAAGACATGCGATACCTGAAATCTGAAGACTACGTTTCAGATTTATATCTCCCCTGAAGAGTAGCCAAAAGGCAGAAAGCACATGTTGCATCTTCAACGAAGCTGTGTTCAGACTACATTAAGAATTTTGCTCAGTTTTTTAAATCCTAAAATCCAAGAAACCCCAATTTTCCTACTTTTTTTGCTTGTTTTTCTTGATCTTCCTAAGAGAAACCATCTAGTCTATTTTTAATAAGTTTAACTCAATTTTTTTGGCCAAAAACCACAGTTTCAACAGAAATTTTGTCATTTTCAATGGTTTTTTTGCCAGAAAAACAGCCCTTTATAGTCCATCAGCCAAAAATTAAAAAAAAAACTTAGTTTAACAGATTTTAGAGCCTATTACTTGGTTAATTGGTCATAAAAACGCCTTTTTCCTCAAATTTGTGAGCGTTTTCCTATATTTTTGATCTTAAAAACACCTATCCTTATCTTTTTAAAGGTTTTCTTCGATCTATCGGCAAAAAGCATCCCATTCTTATTCCTTTTTCCTATTTTTTCCACCGACAAATACTCATTTTACTGGATTTTCATCGTTTGCTAGAAATACACTTTTTGCATATGTTTACTGTTTCCCATTGGCCAAGAAAACCCTATTTCAACGGATTTTGAGCCTTTTGTTCAATGGCCACAAAAACAGTTTTCTTAATTACTCAATATTTATCTGGCGCACAATAGACCCATTAGGGGTCGGAGTGCACAAGGCCCTAAAAACCTAAATCTACTCAATATTTAAGGTGAGAAACACCATTTTCACCAGATTTTCCTGAGTTTTCCCCCAAATGCCCGGTCTTCCCACTCCAAAATTAATATCTTTTCATCATCTTTTCAACCGAGAAGACCAAATTTTACGTGATGTTCGGTACTTTTCAGCCAACACAATAACCTTCTCGTTTTCCAAAATTTTTCAAACCCCATTTTCACAAGATTTTCTGGAGTTTTCCTCGGTTTTAGGCAGAAAACCCCCATTTTTTCAAGATTGATAGAAGTTTCCCTTGGTTTTAGACAGAGGAACCCCATTTTCACAAGAGTTTTCCCCCTTTTTAGACAGGAAACCCCCTTTTACACAAGATTTTCCTTAGTTTTTAGACAGAGAATCCTAATTTTTACAGGAGTTTTCCCTGATTTTTACACAGAAAACCTCCATTTTTACAAGATTTTTAGGAGTTTTCCTTGGTTTTTAGAATTAGAATCCTAATTTTTTCAGGAGTTTTCCCTGATTTTTACACAGAAAACCTCCATTTTTACAAGATTTTTAGGAGTTTTCCTTGGTTTTGGACAGTAAAAATCCATTTTCACCAGAGTTTTCCCCGGTTTTTAGACAGGAAAACCCCTTTTACACAAGATTTTCTATAGTTTCCTCGGTTTTAGACAGAGAACATGCTTAGGAATTTTTCCTTGCTTTGTAGACAGAGAATCCTAAGTTTTACAGGAGTTTTCCCTGATTTTTACAAGATTTTCATTAGTTTTCATTGGTATTGGACAGAGAAATCCCATTTTCACAAGACTTTTTAGACAAGAAAAACCCATTCACAGATTTTCTGGAGTTTTCCTCAGTTTTAGACAGAGAAAATTTTTAGGAATTTTCCCTGATTTTTAGACAGAAAACTCCTATTTTTACAAGATTTTTATGAGTTTTCCTTTGTTTTGGACAAAAAAACCCCATTTTCACAAGAGTTTTCCTCGGTTTTTAGCCGAGAAACACCATTTTCAGCAGATTATCCGCAGTTTCCCCAAGTTTTCCCCCAGTTCCCCAATTAAATTGAATTTTTGGTTTTTCTACATCTTCTAGTCAAAAAAAACACCAATTTTACCAACATTTTGGGTGTTTTCTATGTTACTTTGGTGGCTTAAGTCACATAAAAAAAATCTTGGGAATGCCCCTGGTAGATATGAAAATAAAAGACCTTGAGGTGCTTTTAGAGTGAAGGAAAAAATTAATCCACAAAAATAAAAAGTCGTCCCTTGGGATACTACCCTCATAAGGGTATGGTAGGAACCCTAATTTTTTCAAGGATCTGTTTAGCTAAAAAGCTTCAGAAACTTAAGTTAATCAAAAAATCAAGAATAAACAGCATATTAGTATCACACAAAAAAAGCGGATAATAATTTAAAAACGACCTTATTCTCCTCGCTTTTTTGTTTTTCCGTATACCAAGTCATCTTATCGAAACTACACTCGTAGCTTTTAAAACTCCTTCTAGCCGCCTTCTCAAAACACCTAATTGTCGAAAGAAACCTTTTCATTAAGTCCAAAAGTTAAAACATTTAAAAAAGTAATAAAATAGAACTAAAACTAGATCATGTGATTGAAAAATCAATATTTTCCCCATAGAGAAAATTTTGAAAAGAAAAAAAATTAACGTTACCATCGAAATGTTTTTACGTTACTGAAAAGTTTTCAGATTCAGACTTTCCTTGAAGTTTCGTGTTTTCGCATATAAAAATATTTTAGCAGCATGTGATAAAGAGTCAGCTGTTTTTATTCGGGAGGGGTAACATTTGGGTTAAAAATCTGTCAAGTTGGCTGATAAGAGGAAAAAGTTTTGACACTTGTTGATAAGAAAACTTTTGTTTAAACTTACGAATTTCCCAGATTGGGTCCTCAACCTTTCAAAAGCTTTCATTTTTCGTCTTTCTTATTGACTAACAAAAATAAAACTGAACCCAAAAGGTCTCGGGAGATAAAAAATTATTTTTTTATTGACCTATCGATAAAACGTCTTTTACTCTAAGGACAGATTATATAAAAACTTACGTTTTACAGTCACGTGATGGATAAAAACACTTTAATTATCTCGTGATTAATTTTTAACATACAGGTTTCTACAAAACGCTTTGGAAGGGGAATTGGCCGTCCTTGAGCTTGAAAAAAAAAGAGGGGGACATTAAAGCCATTGCTTTTAAAGTATTAGCATTTGCTTTTATAATCTAATTTTATTAATTTAAAAAATCTCCGTTTATCTTAACGTCATTGATCCAGAAATTGATAAATTAGGAGACCCCAGATTAACAGAGTTCAGTGTCAAAAGGACCAGAAGACTGTACGAATCTTTAGATGGATACCATCAATTTTGGTGCCGGGCCGGCCAAATTGCCGATGGAGGTATTGAAAACTTTTTTTTTATCGTGAAAAAAACGTGTTGGGTCATTTTCTTGGGCGTGATATCCGTGGAAAAAGACTTGAGATAACGTTGTTGCAATAGAAGATAAATATCACGGCGAAGGGAAGTGATTTTCTATTTTTAGTGAAAAGATTTCTCAAGCTGAAAAGTTTGAGGTCTATTTCACTCAGCTGGTTAACTATATGTACAGAGTATCAGAATTTTCAAGTACCCTTTTTAATGTTTTTGATGTCTAATGTACCCAGCTGGTTATTTCATTATTCTTAGTGTGACTTCTGGGGCAGCTAAGAAAATTTTCGATGAATTTTCACCGGTGATTTCTTACCTATCTTTGTTTGAAAGTATAGGTATTCATTTTGGGGTCTATTTTAAACAGCTGTAAACTGAGTATCAAGCTCTGACCGGATGAAACGTGCCTATGTTTCGTTTTCTGAAAAAATCTCCGGCTGTAATCAATATTTTTTCGTGAAATTTTTTTTAAAATTCCTTATTTTAATAATTCTATAAGCTAACGAAGAGATAACGAAATTAAGTTAATTATTTATAAAGATAGATTTTCTATTTTCTAATGAAAATAAAAATTTTAATTTTTCACGATCCCGGCATATTCCTAATGGATTAAAAAACAAAATTGATTTAAAAAAATCCAAAATCGGTTCAGTACTCCCGGAGATAATTATAGAATACGAGAGAAGAAAAAGGATCCCCGCGGTGGCGTCTTCCCTCTAGTAGATGTACTTTTTTTTAATGTCTAATACACCCAGCTGGTTATTTCATTTTTAGTGTGACTTCTAGGCAACCTGATTTCCGACCGGGCGACCGGGATTTGTCTTTTTTTTTCTAATTTCTTACCCATCTCGACTATTAGTGTAGGTATTCATTTTGGGGTCTATTTCACCCAGCTGTTTAATTCTGTCACCCTTTTTACGATGGGCTCCAATATACCCAGCTGGTTATTTCGTTTTTTAGTGTGACTTCTGGGCGACTTATGGTATAGGTATTCATTTTGAGGTCTATTTCACCAGCTGTTTAATTCTGCATACAGAGTATCAATCCATGGTTAAGATCTTTAGAAACATTTTCATGTCAACCTTTTTACGATGACCTTTTTTTTTTTTTTTTTTTTTTTTTGTTTTTGATGTCTAATATACTCAGCTGGTTATTTCATCTATCTGGTTATTTCTTTATAAGTTATCACAGGACGTTTTTACAACTTCCTTTTAAACGTCCTGTGATAACTTATAAAGTCAAAAAAACAACAAAGGTTAATATCAAAAATTATTTATTTTCATCCAAAAAAATTATTTAAAACAAATTTTATATTAGGAGTCCTGCAATGCGATATCTAGTCAAAAAGCGTACAAAGTTTCGTGATATTCATGATCTCGCCACCTAAAAAACAAAAAAACCAACAATTTATTTTTTTTATTTTTATTTTTTTTTATTTTTAGTCGGCCGGATATTGAATGATTTATTCGTTTTTTCGTTGGGGATTGCGGCCAGTTTCAACTGGCCAAAAAATTGTAAGATATGGTACTTACCAATTTGTACTTTCACAGCTGCCCTGAAGAGGGGGATGGTCCATCCCCGAAACATGTCGGCGAAATAAATTGTTTTCAACAAAAAAGTCCTAGATTTATCCATTATTACACCAACTTCAATGACTATCTACTAGGATAAAAACATAACATCATATAATTTTTTTTCTGATGTCTATTACACCCAGCTGGTTATTTCATTTTTAATGTGACTTCTGGGACGATTGAGAAAATTATCGGTGAATCATGCCTGATTTCCCTGGGATTTGTCAGTTTTTTTTCTTTTCTAATTTCTTACCCATCTCGACTTTTAGTGAAGGTATTCATTTTGGGGTCTATTTCACCCAGCTGGTTAATGCTATATACAGAGTATCAAGCTCTAACAAGGTTAATGTCTTCCTTCTAGTAGATATAATTTTTTTCTGATGTCTAATACACCCAGCTGGTTATTTAATTTTTAGTGTGACTTCTGGGGCGACTAAGAAAATTTTCGGTGAATCGTGCCTGATTTCCCTGGGATTCGTCAGTATTTTTTTTTCTAATTTCTTACCCATCTCAAATTATAGTGTAGGTATTCATTTTGGCGTCTATTTCACCCAGCTGGTTAATGCTATATACAGAGTATCAAGCTCTGTCAAGGTTAATGTCTTCCTTCAAGTAGATGTAATTTTTTTCTGATGTCTAATACACCCAGCTGGTTATTTCATTTTTATTGTGACTTCTGGGGCGACTAAGAAAATTTTCGGTGAATCGTGCCTGATTTCCCTGGGATTCGTCAGTATTTTTTTTTCTAATTTCTTACCTATCTCGAATTATAGTGTAGGTATTCATTTTGGGGTCTATTTCACCCAGCTGGTTAATGCTATATACAGAGCATCAAGCTCTGTCAAGGTTAATGTCTTCCTTCAAGTAGATGTAATTTTTTTTTTCCGATGTCTAATATACCCAGCTGGTTATTTAATTATTGTTAGTGGGATTTATTGAGCGGCTAGGAAAATTTTCAGTAAATAATCCCTAATTTTCCTGAAAATTGTCTTCTTTTTTGTAATTTCTTACCTATCTTTATTTGAAAGTGTATGTATTCATTTTGGGGTTTATTTTACCCAGCTGGTTAATTCTATATACAGAGTATCAAGCTCTGACAAGGATAATGTCTTCCTTCAAGTAGATGTAATTTTTTTCTGATGTCTACTATACCCAGCTGGTTATTTAATTATTTTTAGCTTGAGCGCCAAAATTTTTCGGTGAATCACGCCTAATTTCCCCAGGATTGGTCAAATTTTTCTAAATTTTTTTACCCATCTTGATTTTAAAATATAGGCACTTTTTTTGGGACTGTTTCACCCAGCTGGTTAATAAGCTGTCCACAGACTAGAGCTGTAAAAATGTTAACCCAAAAAATTGTCAGAAAAGTTTCCAAATCGCCCATTTTATGATAGACTTATTTCTTTTTCCGGTCTAATATACCCAGCTGGTTAATCTGTTGCTTAGAGAATTCCTAATTTCCTGAGCACAAACAATTTTTCCATTTAAAAGTTACTGGCCAGCTTTCATAAAAGAGAGTTCTGAAAAATCTCAACTTTTAATACTCTCAAGAGTTGTCTTAAAGATCAGGAAGTAAATTTTTTATAAATTTAAATAAAAAAATTGAATCTCAAGTACGAAATTTTCAAAAGGCGAAAATGTGCCGAGGAAAACCTTTTTATCATGAGTTACATAAGCGATATAATAAACAAGTTATGCAATCTTGTTATGTCCGCTTACCTGGTCCATTCAAATATTTAAACGAAATTCAAATCGACGGAAAACTTTTGTAAATTGTCCACAAATTTATTATTTTACAAGTGCAAAGGGCAAACAGTAAATTGGATTGAATGAATTCAAGGTCTTAACGACCCAGTTGCTAAATTATAATCTATTTTTATGGCTCATCAAAATTTAAACGGAATAAATTTTATCTTTTGATTGAAAAACTCATTTTTTTTTCAACAATGGGTTTTTAAGTACGGAAAATTTATTTATAAACGTTTCTTTGAAAATTTGAAAAATTTAATGTGCTCAAAGAACCAAAAAATTAAATACATTCTCATAGAGAAGCTATTGTATTACCTACCCTCCATGTCCGGTTTGGAAAAGGGTCTTCTAGTCGGTTTTTTGGACAAAAATAAAAATGAAAGTCCTCTTCGGTTTTTAGAGTAAGAAACCCCATTTTTATAGAACTTTTCCTTGACTTTTTGACTAGACATTTTGGAGTTTTCCTTTTTGGACAGAGAACCAGAATTTTTAGGAGATTTTCTCGGTTTTTAAATAGAAAATCCCCATTTCACAGGCTTTTCAGGAGTTTTCCTTGGATTTTGATAGAGAAGCCAGAAGTTTTAGGAGTTTTTAGATAGATAATCCCCCATTTTTACAGGATTTTCAGGGTTTTAGACTAAAATCCCCATATTTACCGGATTTTCAGGAGTTTTTCTTGGTTTTTGATTGAGAAACCAGAATTTTTAGGAGTTTTTATCAGTTTTAGATAGAAAATCCCCATTTTTACAGGATTTTTAGGAGTATTTCCCGGTTTTTAGACAGAAAACCCCATATTCACCGGATTTTCAGGAGTTTTCCTTGGTTTTTGATAGAGAAACCAGAAGTTTTAGGAGTTTTTTCCTTTATTTATTTTTTATTGAAAATCCCCATTTTTATAGGATTTTCTGGAGTTTTTCCTGGTTTTTAGACTGAAAGCCCCATTTCACAAGATTTCTGGAGTTTTCCTTGGCTTTGGACAGAGAAACCCCATTTCCACAAGACTTTTCCTCGGTTAGACAAGAAAATTTTCTG